>JAGMWU010000041.1:24963-35923 GCA_018697195.1 Certhia americana | reverse complement strand
TCAGGGACGCTGGCAAGTGTTCAGCTCCAGAGGAACACTACAGAGGGACTGTGCTGGGACTCTCCAAATCCCATCCAGAGCTGCCAGGCTCTTGTAGACCTTTGGGCCACCTACTGAGAGACTCCACTCTCTGATCCAGAGAGTTTTCCCATTGGTTTCTGTCGTGCTGGCACCCGGCAGGTGAAAATCCACAGCTTGAAAAACTGCAGCTGTTGGAATCAGACAGTCTGGGAGAGGAAAGGAGTTGTTCCGTGGATTTATTTTTCCCAATGCGTTTAGCATTTGTACCAGAATCTCTCCTCTCCCCTCAGATCCCTTATCCTTGTGTTTTGACCTTTCTCCTAAAGAATTCTCTGCCTACGCCGGAAAACCAATTCCCTGTCACTGCGGCTAGCCGCCCGCCGCAATCCGGGTGCCGATGCCGGCCCCAATGCCGCCCCGGAGCGCGGGACAGGAGAGACTTCAGCCTCCCCCTCTCTATCCCTCCTTCCTCCTCCCCGTATCCCCCTTCTTTCTCTCCTTTTCCCCCTTTCCCTCTCCTCAAAGCCGCCCCTTTTCCTCCCCTTTCGCCCTCCCCTCGTGTCCCACTTTCTTTTCGTCCTTCTTCTTCACCGTATTCCCCTTCTTTGTCTCCCTTTTCTCCCTTTCCCTCTCCTCAAAGCCGCCCTGTTTTCCTCTCCTCCTATCCACCTGTCCCTCCTTCCTCCTTTCCTTATTCCCATTCTTTCTCTCCCTTTCCCCCCCTTTCCCTCTCCTCAAAGCCGTCCCCTTTTCCTCCCCTTTCAGCCTCCCCTCCTGTCCACCTCTCTGTCCCTGCTGAGCTTTGGGACATCAGAGACTCCCCCAAGGCAGTGGGCAAAGCTCCTGCTCCCACATCCTCTGCCTCCCAAAGCCCCGCTGGGGCCAGACAGAGCAAAGGAAACGTCCCAGTTCCTGCTGGAAATTTCCTCCCGTGCCCATAAATCCAGAGAAATTGTGGCTGGCCCATCCCTGGAAGTGTCCCAGGCCAGGCTGGACGAGGCATGCAGCACCACGGGCTGTGAATGCAATGCCAGGGGATGGAATGAGTTGAGCCTTAAGGTCCCTTCCCACTCAAACCGTTTGGGGATTCCAGGATGATACCATGATTTCTCCATACATCTATTTTGGATTGTTTACTCTCCAATTTAAATCCCCAGATTTAGATGATTTAATAAAGGAATAATTTTAAAAATATTTCAGGAATAAAAAGGGAAGCATCAAACATACATTCAAGCATCTTTGCTACCTCCATCAAATCCTTAACTGGAAGCCTATTCCCTCGTCTCTGTTTTTCTTCTTCTTCCCTGGAAATCCTTGAGGCTACCACAGTCCTACTAGGATTATTGCAAGGTTTGCTCTGTCAGAAATCCCGGGGGGGATCACAACACTTGTTCCTCTACATCTTTATCCCTTCACCAGGTTTCCTCCAGAACGGTGTTGTGGGAAAAGTTTGGAAGTACTAGAAATGGATGAGCTTCACAGTTCTTCCACCCTTCTCCAACTATTTCCAGATTCTTGGAATTAGCCCCAAACGCGCCCAAGAAAACTGCTGTGGAAATGTCAATCAGAGGAACCGCTCAAAAAGAGAAAACCACATCCAGCACCAGCCAGACCAATCCCAGTGCTGTTCTTACCTGGTCTCCAGGTGCTCCTGCCAGAGCTCCCAAAAGACATTCCCGTTCTACGAGAGCGAGGAGACGATTTCCAATGTGTTCTTTGCCATGGGATTGGGTGACAGGGTCCAGGGGGTCTTCCAAGCCAAACCGCCCTGTGAATTCCATGGTACGATCAGCACCTCTCCCACTTCCGTTCCAGAAACATCTTCCCACTAAGCCAGGACTTCCCCCCCTCCTCTTTTTGCTGCTCCATATCAGGGATGTGTTGCCAAGTGCCACAGGCACGGGATGCCTCAGCATTCCCTGGGGATGCCATTGGAGGCTGACCTCATGGCCTCAGAGTTCTGAAATGACCGCTCAGCCCCCATTCCAGCTGGGAATTGCCTCAAACAGCAATGGGGGCTGTTTGGTCCCTCTCCCATCCAACCGCTGGGACGGCTCACGTAGAATGCGACTGACTTACTGGGTCTGCAATTCCTGGCTCAAAAGGCAGGTGTTGGAATATCCTCTCCTGGGAATAGCCAGCATACCAGGAGGGTCCCTGGAAGCCATGGGTCAGGGGCAGAGTCAGATGAGCAATTGTGAACTGGTTTTCAGGGGATGCACCCACTGCATCCTGTGGCTGCGCCGGCTCCAAAGCTGCTCCTTCCCCTTGCAAGAGCCAGGGAAAACATCTCCATCGTGGATTTCTGACAGGAAAAGCCTCGCAGCTCCAGGATACTTGGCTCCTCCCAAACCCAGGCCAGCACACCAACAGGCTCTAAGGAATAAACAACAGGACAGACCATCTCAGGGTGCACACCACAAGCCGGGCACCACATTCCTCACTGGAACTGGCCTGTTCCCACATCTCCGTGACAGCCGGGACCATCCCCATTTCCTCATTCTTCCATTCAGGAGTAAGAAACAGACACCCACTGTGCGAGCCCAACAACCCAGGGAAAACCACCTCACTCAGACAAGAAACGTAATGCCCAGGTTTGGAAAAAAGAAACAAAGAGCAGGACTGGAAGCTTTCATTTGCAGGCATGGAGCCTCCCAGCTCTGGAAATACAGCTCCCAGGCTTCTTCCCACGGAGGCCCCAAACTTGCCTAGGTCTGGGTTTAGGGAGAACACCCCACCTGTTCTACCTGCCTGGCACCGAGCACATTCCATGGATGGCCCAGGAGGGTGTCCCTGACTGTAGCAGGAGGTGGCAACAGGATGATTTCTAACATCCTTTCCAACCCAGACCGTTGCAGGAGCTTAAGGCAGATCTGAGCCACTGCTCAGCTCACAGCTCCTTCCCAAGCCTCACCCTCTGGGCTGCCTTTCCCAGACCATGCTGGTAATGGAAGCAGCAGCTCCTCTCTCCTAACACACCCACTGCCAGTTGCTGGGCCCTGCCCAAAAGCACCGGGTGACACGAGGCATTGATCCATTGTCTTGGCTGCTTTCCGTAATCCAGCACTTCAGGGACTCTGGAGTAGGACGATCAGCATCAATCCCAGGTTCCAAGTACTGGCTCAAAGCAGCTGCTGTGCTGGAAGGAGCAATTTCAGAGGCTCCTCTCCCCTTAGCTGGGAATTCCGTGCTGCAAAGGGCCTGGCGGTGATCGTGGATTTATCTGTTCCTACGGATTAATCCCTAACCCTCGCTGCCGAGTGCCACTGGAGCACCTCTCCACAGAAAAAGCTGTGCCCAGTCCAGAGGGGATTTAGTGGGGTCCCTGCCCAGTTTCCCAGGATGGATGGGAAGCTGCTGCTTCCAGAAGGCTGGATCTCAGGGCAGCTTCAGTAATTTGCTGAAAGCTTCTGCAGCAAGGACTTTCCAAGTCTAAGGCAGCTCAAATCCAATGGCTAATAATGGATCCCTAATAAAGTGCTGCGCAAATGTGTCTCCATAGGGGAATCTTCTTAACCTGCTTTCAAGGAAAAGTGGCCCGGATATTTAGGTAAAATTTAAATCAGCATTTCACACACCAGACAGAAAAAAAAAAATACCCAGAAGTTCTTTTGTTCCCAGCTGAGCCTACTGGGATATTCAGGGCTTATTTAGAGAGAAACCAATCTGAGGGGGTTCCCCATCAAACACAATGGAAATTCCCAAGGATGAGAAAGCAAAGCAAACACTTTCAGAGGCAGTTCCACCACCTTAACTCACAAACACCCTTAGAGGTGGCACCTGGCAGCTCAATTCCTGCACAGCCCAGACCCAACTCTTTGGCTTATGTGGGAAAAAAGACGGGAAGTGCAGAAAGGAGTTCAGTCCTACCTTCAAGCGATTCCCAAGGAGTTCATGACTCTCCAATGAAACCCTGGCTTGGGGCAAGGCCCTGCTACCTGTGGCATTGATCCAGGTGACTGCAGGGATTCCAGCTGGGACCAACAGCTCCTGCACTGCTCCCTGTCCTGTCCCAGAGCCCCGGGAACTCTGGAAGGGGAGCTGGGATGAGCCCAATTCCCAGGGCTTGTGCAGGGGCTCCCTATGGAACAGCACTTCAGCTTTTTGGTCAAGGGCTTTCCCTGGGGCCCTGAGGCACAGGATGACCCATACATTTGTCCCTCCCTCCCTTATTTCTCACACACTCACAGACCAAGGCTCAGTTCTTTTTGCCCTCCTTCAGGGACTGCATCCAGAGAGATTTTCCCCAGTTTTCTGCAAACCAGGGATCATTTTCCAACGTCCCTGGGAAATTCCTGGAGCTGACCCGTTCCTGAGTACAGAGCTCAGGACAAGAGAAGAACAAAGATTTCAGTGTTTACCACCTTAGATTTCCTCTTCCCAGGATGACTCCTGCTCTTCCCATCTCAAAAGGTTTCTTGTCTTTGTTTCAGCCTCAGAGGATTCTGTGAGAAAATTTCACACTCACAATTTAAGATCCCAGATCCACAGGGTCATCCACGAAGGTGGAGCAGTATTGGTGGATCTCCAGTGGATTTCTTCCATGTCCTCACCGATCACCTCAAATTTTATCCCCAACATCCTTCCCTCCATCTACTCATAATGCCCTTCCTTCACCTCATGATGCCTATTTCCTTCTGCATGGATCACCTCAAGGCACCAAAGTTCACAGCTGGGTGCAAACCAAAACCCAAGTTTAATCCTGATTCTGTGACTCCATCTCTGGAGGCCACCGTCACCTCCCAGTTGGGTGCCAACTGCTTCCAGCCAGATGGAACCCATTCCCTACTCCCACTGGACCCTGTCCAGCCAATCCTGCAGCTGGCACCTGCTCATCTCACAGCTGGATCCATCCAACCCGAACCGTTCTGGGACTCTGCTGACATCACCTCCAGGAACAGCTGTGAGGGACAGGATCCAAACTCTTCCTAATGCTATAGGAAAAAACACCCACCACTTTCCACCATCTCTGGCATGGGTGACCTTACCCAGGACATTTTCCTCCCCAATAAGCCCAGACAAGAAGCTGGAATGGGGGGAAAAAACCTGGATCAGGATAAAACTTGGACTGGATCTTTCCTGAACATCAGCTTAGGGGAAAACCCAAGCCAAACTTCTCTCAGAACACAGACCAGGATAAAACCTAGACCAGATTTTGCCTAGACACCAGACTAGGGGAAAACCCAAACTGGAATTCTCTGGAAATCAGTATCGGGGAAAAACCCAGACCGGACTACAGCCAGAATATGGGCCAGGGGAAAAACCCAGACCAGATTTTATGCAGACACCGGATCAGGGAAAAACCCAGACTGAATTTTGCCTGGAATCTGCATCAGGGGAAAACCCAGATGGGACTGCTGCAGTGCCCAGAGATAGGGGAAAATCAGGACCAGATTGCAACTGGAATTTAGGAAAGGGGAAAATCCTGGACCAAATCACACCTAGATTTTCAAATGAGGGGGAAAATGGGCTCACAACTAGAATCTGAGACTGGGGAAAAACCCAGACCCAGTTGTGCTGGGAATCTGAACTGGAAGAAAACCCTGAAAGTCCCTCTCTGCAGTCCAGAATAGAGAAAAACCCAGACAGAATCCTGCCTGGAAGCCAGTATGTGAGGAAACCCATGTTGGATTGCATCCAGAATCTGGAATTAGGGAAATACCCAACCTTTGCTCAGTATCCTGAATGGGGGATGGCCCATATGGATTCATGCTGGAATAGGGGACAAGCTACTGCCAACAGAGAAAGAGAATGGAGAAAAATCCAGAAGGAATTGTGCCCAGAGCCCACAACAAAGGAAAACATAAGAGGGGATCTGTACTGAGTGTAGGAACACCTGGAAGGGTCACATGTGGAATCCGGAACAAGGAAAAATCCATCAGGGGTTGAGCGCTAAGTCCTGAATGGGCAAAAAACAGGATCACAGTTGGAATTCAGAACAGAGGAAAACCCAGACCAAAGCAAGAATCCAATAACTAGATTCCAAGCCAGAATCAAATATGAGGATAAACCCAGACAGGACTGTGCCTGAAGTCTGGAATGGGGGGAAAAAAGCAGGTGGGATTGTACCTGACATCCTAGATGGGGGAAAGCCTCGACCAGGTGGCAGCTGTAACCCAGAACAGGCAAAAACCTAAAACAGATGTCAGCCACGACCCAGAACAAAGAAAAACCCAGAGCACACTGTACCTGGAATGAGAAAAAAAAAAATCAGCCCAAACTGGGGCCATGTGGCAGCACAGGGGCAAAACGGGGCAAGACTGCACATGGAACTCGTCATAGGGAAAAAAAACCCATGGGGACATGAACAGAGAGGGAGATACGGGGAAAAGCAGGTGGGATCACCCAGGAAGCCTGGCATGAGGGGAAAAACCCATGGGGATCCCTGGCACGGATGAAAAACCAGGACTGGATCACATGCAGAACCCAGCACGGAGGAAATCCCAGACCAGATCACACAGAGAGCACCATGTGTGGAGTCTGGAATTGGGAAAAACACAGACCAGTTCATGTGCCTGGAGTCTGGAACGGAAGAAACGTGGACACACTTGCATGTAGAGTCTGGAATCAGGAAACGGCAGACTGGATAGCACGTAGAGTCTGGAATGTGGGTAAAAGCAGATTGGATCACTCATACAATCCAGAATGGGGGAAAATGGGGACGGGATCCCACGCAGAACCCGGAAGAGAGGAAAACGCAGACAGGCTCATAACGTGGAGTCCAGCATCAGAAAACAACAGACCGCGACTGGCCTGTGGAGCCCAGAATGGAGGAAACGGTATACTGGATCCACGCGTGGGTCTCCATAAGAGGGAAAAGACAGGCAGATCAACCGTGGGTTCACATGGAATGCGAGGTTGTCGCGTGCTGAATCCAGATCAGAATTCGTGGACCGATTGCGCTGGGTCTGGAACGGGAAAACACAGACAGGACTCACACGTGAACCGAATGTAAGAAATGCGTATCATTTTATTTTCTTTATGTCCAACAAGGGGGAACAAAATGGTTTGGCAATGGAGATCACGCATAGAGTCTGGAATGCAGCAAAACTCGGGCTAGGTGTTGCATGGACTCCAGAATGGGGAAAAATATGGACCAGATTGCATATGGGGTCCAGAGCGGAGGAAAACATGGACAGAACAGCACATGGAGTCCAGAATTGGGAATTCACCGACCAGACGACACATGGAGCCCAGAATGGAGGAAAACATGGACTGGATTGCATGCAAAGTCCAGAAAAAAATCACGAAACTGTGGAGCAGTTGGACGCATGCAGAGTGCCAAACCAGACGCACGTGGGGTCCAGATTCAGGAAAATGGACAGGAGCGTCCATGCAGTCTAGAATGTGGGAAAACGCAAACTGGACGACACGTTGTCCAGAACCGGGAAAATGTGGATGGAATCACACGTGGACTCAGGGACTGGAAACACACAGATCGGATTGCACATGCAGTCCGGCACGAGGGAAAACGCAGAGTCAAGGGAATGCAGTCCACAATCTGGAAAACACGGAGGGGATCATGCAATCTGGTGCAGTATGGGAAAACCCACTGGGCACAAGAAATCAAAAATCACAGGAAAGCAGAGGAAAAGGCCACAGGTCAAGGGGCAGCGTCTGCGTGTGGCACGCACTCAGTGCATGCTCTCAGCCTGTGCGAATTGTGCACGTGCTTGGCCTACACAGGGGGTGTGGGCCGTGCTTGGTGTGTACGTGGCACCACTTGTGTGGCATGTGCACGGGCTTGCCAGGCTCAGGAAATGTGTTACTGCAGTTTGGGTTCTGCACACAAAACCAAGGGCCTATCTTATTTTACCTCTTCATCTTATCTTTCAATCACTGCCCCATCAGCATGAGACAAAGATCCCATTTCTGCATTAGACCTACAGGCAGAACTGGACTAGCTGCCTGTTATTGACAATAACAGGTTTGAAAGTTAACATTCAGGGTCAGACATCAAGGTCAAAGCAAAAGGGCAGAGGGCAGCAGTCAGGGTGAAAGGAATGTACATGTGCTTACTGAGTGCCACGTGTGTGTGTGTAAAGTGCAGGGACAGCACAGGGCTGAGGACGCATGTGGTGGGTTCAGGAATCCAATGAGCCCCCGATCCAGCCCACAATCTGCACCCCTGGCACAGCCCTCCCACAGCAGCACCCGTACGCTCAGGAGGCCGCAACCAGAGTGGGGACCCCTCATGAACCAAGCTAGCTTTGTGGCCAAGAGAGCAAGACAAGACAGTTCCTTGGGAACACAGCCAGGATCAGGAACAGCCATGACCACATCAAAGCTCTCACTGCCTTCTTTACACCGCAGCGTGCTCTGATGGCTCCAAGGTGGGCAAGATGAGGACAGCGCAGAAAGCGCGGGACGTGTTCTCGCACCCACACAGGGAGGCAGCACCTGTGCATTGGGAAGCTGGACCTCTGGGCTAGGAGGGTGTTGGAAAAACAGCAGCAGATAAAACGCAGGCAAAGCAGAGGAGGGAAGCAGCTCCAGCCCTAGTGCTGCCTGTGAAAGCTTGTGAAAGCTGGGCTGTTTTCTTCCTCTTCCTGCCAGTTCCGTCCTCACCCATAGCGTACAGCGGATAGGAACAGCAGTGCTTGGTGGAACATGAGCTCACTCGGTTGTACCCTAGACTAAGGTGACACTTTTTCTCAAGGACAGGGGATTTATGCTCAGCCTGGAAAGACTCCCAGGGGGGGGAAAAAAAAAGTTTCAGTTTCCCAGAGCTTGCTCGTTTCTTTTTGGTTCTGGGCAAAAAAACAGTTGAACAATTATTTTCTTGCAAATTTTTCAAGCAATCCGTCACAAAAGCAGACCTGCTGGGCTCGCTGGAAATCCTTGTTCCAAGTCCTCTGTACTGAGCACTCCGGGTGGTCCCAATGTGACAACAGATAGAAAAACCTGTGATGTGCAAATCACCCAGGTGGATTTCCTGGCAGCAAAATTCTTGAAGAATTTGTTCAACTGTTCATGCACAACACTAAAATTAAATGAAGCAGCTCTTTTGATGGTGGGGGGGGGGGGGGGAAAGTGTGGGGGGGTGGGAAATTTAATTGGTGGGATACCCAACAGATCTCCCTCTAAAACTCATTGAAATCCTCTTCCCCGCTGTGCCTAAATCTCCTAAGTTCTACCCAATTAATAGTGTGGCCTTGACTGCTGTTGTGAAGGATGGTCTGTGAAAGAATGCAGTCTCCTGTGCCTCACGTACAGAGGATGGAACCAAGACCAATTTGTTACCAAAACGCAAAACAGAAAAAAATTAGAAAAATGATATCATGCACTAGGAAATATTTGATTTAACCTTTGAATTCAGTGCCAGAAACTCAAACACTCAGTAAAAAGGAAACACACACAATATGATGAAGTGCAATTATTGACAACCTCTCCACACAAGTGTCATTCTGGAAAGGGTTTCCCCAAGGCTCTTTGCCGCATCCCAAACCCCTCGCCATCCTCAGGGGCACTGCACTCACTCCAGGGTAACGTGCGCAAAGGACAAAAAAAAGCAAGCTGAGACTTTGTGGCTTCCCTGGCATTTTCCCCCTCTGGCAATCTAGAGCAAATCAGAGCCTCCAAGGGAGGCATAGACCCACCTGCAAGGGCGAGGACTGTTCCACGTCTCCAGAGTCTCCGTGGCAATATTCAATCCCCAAGAGCAGCAGCATTTGCCAGTCTAGGTAGGCAGAACACAGCATCAAGCAATGGTGCCCATTACCCATCCCATGCCTGAATTGCGGCTGTCCCGGCCCCCAGAGCAGAGATCCGTGTCTGCCGGGAAACTGCGAGGCATGAGAACAGCATCGGGTCTCTCTTTCCCCAAAGGAAAATACAGTGAAAATATAACCAGCAGCTCGGCTTTTTTCACAGGTGGTTGTTACTGCCTCACAAAGGACAGTTACTCAGGTTCTCGTTCATAGATTCCCGGGATGGGGGTGGGGGGGCTTGTTTTGCCAGTGCTTTGGGTCACGGACACCAACGTCAGGAATTGTTTCATTTACCAGGGCTCAAAGCAAGAAATCACAAAAGGAGAAGATCATCAATGTACCGCATCATTCCTACAAAACATTCCATAGCAGATTTAAATCAGTAGCAGTTAAATTCTTTTACAAATAAAATACATAGGCAGGCTGCCCCAGCATTCAGGTTAGATATTCTTCATCACCCTCTTATATCCTTGGCATAAAAGATACTATTCCTCCCCTCCCACACTCCTCCATTTTATCTTTTATTATTAAAACAAGTCAGAAGCATATATAAGCTATTTCTAAATACCAAAAAACTTGAACATGAAATGCAGAAGATCCTGTATCTGTACCCTACAGCCGTTCAGGATCAGCTTTTCAAGAGAAACTCATTTCATTGCAGGAGCTGAAGCAGCCTGTAGTATCAGCCCATAGAGTCCAATACTTTTTTCACGAGCTACAGATAGTTTAATTTTACAGGCAAATATAATAGAGACACTTTTTCTTTCCCAGAGTTTCTTGAAAAAAAACAACCCCAACCAAACCAAAAAAAACCCAAACCACAAAACAAAACAAACCACAAACAAAACCCAAAAACCCACTCCCAAAACAAAAAAACCACAAAACAAAACAAACCCCACAAACCAAAACCCAAAACAATCAAACCAACCAAACAAAAAAAATCTCAAAACAAAACAAATTAACAAAACCCAAAACCAAACAAAAAACCCAACCCCAAAACAAAACAAACAAAAAAAACCCCCAAAAAAACAAAACCAAAAATACCCAGTCCTAGTAACAGAGTTGAAGGAAATTCTTTTCAACAGTCAGTCAAGCAGCCCATTGTAACAGGAGTTAGCAGCAAATATAAATACTGCATGCTATAATGCACAATCTCATTTAAAAAACAAAAGTAACAAAAGAAAAAGTGTTGGGGAAGATGAACGTTTAACAGGGAAGTTTTACAAATA
>JAGMWU010000040.1:1075369-1186225 GCA_018697195.1 Certhia americana | reverse complement strand
TGTGCAGGGGGCCTCAACAGCCAGGATGGAGGATCTTTGTCAATGCATCTTTGGACAGTGGCATCTCAGATGATGTTCTGAGGAGCAGAGCTGGGCGGGGGCAGGGCTGTTTGTGCTGGAGGGACACAGTGAGGAGTCACTGGGGGAGTGTGGGGAGCAATCATCTGGTGAGTGCCTCTGGGGAGCATCAGCCTGCCACACACAAGTTCTCCTCCTCTGCCCTGGCACCATCCTCCAACCTGACAGCTCTGGCTAACTGACCTGTTAGGTGCAGGGGGCTTGTGCCTTCTAATTTTAATGAGGTTTAGTGCCTGCAGCCCAGTTCTGAGGCTAAAACTGCCAGGAGAGAAAGTTGGAAGAGGCCGTTTTTTGCAACAGGTTTTGCCCTGAGCTGTTTGGTTTTGGAAGGGGGAGGATAAGGTGCAGCAGCTGATAGCATACAAGTGGAGCAGACACAAAGCATCTAGGCAAGGTGCAGTGATGCAGAAGGGAACATCATCTGGACTGTGAAGTCCTGAAAAGTCAAACCCATCAGATCTCTGCTTCAGTGCTCATGGGGAGGGCACTGGGTCAGAGCAGGGCGTTCCCCCTCTCATGTACCTGGTTCTGCACAGGGTAGGCTTTGTCTTTGTCCCTTTTTGGACAGGGGTGCTAAACAATAACTAAACAATAACTAAAGCTTCTTCCTCAGGGCAGAGCTGCCTGGTGAATACAAAGCTCTGGGGTGCTGTGCTAATGACTTGACCATGCTATTTCTTTACTCTGTCCCTGAAAAGAAGAGGTAAAATTGGCGTTTATTTTGTTTTGTCTCAAAAACCCACCAGAGCCCTAGTCAGTGTGCGGATTGAGGACAGCAGTGAGGTCACTGGGAGAGAAGTGAAATCTGCCCATGGTTTTGTGATGACGCAGGACCCAGCTGAGCTGAGACAGGCTACACATAAGCATCAAAAATTTCAGAGAAGCCAAAGCCTCTTCCAGCCTTCTCGTTTGATCTAAAAATATATGTAAGCTGTTCAACATCTTAAGGCAATCTTCATTTGCTGGTAGTTCAGGGAATCTGTATTTCCTTCCTAGGGGAGTTCTAGCATTGGCTGAAATAATTGCTGTCAGCCACGATTTCCATTGTATATTGGCTTTATTTATGTCACATTGGCTGCAGTTGTCAATATGAACATTTCTGCTATTCCAGCCAGAATAAAGTCTTTTGTGTACTCAGCCAAAAGTGCTGGATCTGGGGAATGTTCCTGAAAGTGCATACGCAGGCATGTGCATCCAGGCAGAGGCAGCCTGGATTTCATGAGCTGGTGATGGCAGGGCCAAGAGGATGTGATAGATGGCTTCTCCTGGAGCTCCACCATGGTACAGAGGGGCAGGAGCAGGGCATCATCAGAAATCATCTTCTCTGCAGCTCTGAAACTCCGCTTCCCCTTTGCCTTTGATGTGCTTCCTCTTATCTCTGTCTCTCTTGGCTCAATTTAGAGTAGCTCAGAGGATGTGTAGATCTAATTTTAGATGAAACTTTCTGGCCTGAGATTTCACATTTTGGTCTCCACAGGAAAGCACGGCTCCCCATGAGAGCTGGCACGACCTGTATGGTGGGTGGCCCAGGGAATTGGTGCTGCTGCATGCCAGTGCTTTTTAATTCTCATTTGCTCACTTGAATCCAGCCCAAGGAGATTTTGATGCCAGCCTTTGATAGTTAACAAGGCTCAGTGAGCAGAGGGCTGCCTAGCAGAGCAGTGTTTCCTACCCAGAGACCCCAGGGCCAGAGCATTAATTCAACATCTCTTCTTGGCAGCAATTTAGGGACTGAGGTGAAAATTTCTTCCTCCTTAATAAATGTAGTTCCAGGTCAGGAAATAAGGCTTTTTTAGTAGGATGCTGCAAGTGAAATGATTTGTTACTGCTCCCTGGTGTCTCTTTGCTGTGGAAGAAGAGATCTCCAAGGTTTCCCTGGAGTTTAGCAGTAGATATGTGTACTGGGGACTTGATACCTAATTTGCATTTAAGAATGCTGCGTGCTGACCCTGGCCCTCCCACTGGTGCAATGCATGACATCAACCAGCATTATTAACTGAGGTGTTTGGAAAGACTGCTGGCCTGATTTAGGGTAGAAAAACTTTCCATACTGAGAGCAGGCATGTAATTTTAAGAAAATGCATCCTCAAACTCAACATTATCTAATGAAAGCATAAAAGAGTATATGAGACACGATTATCGAGACAAAAATTATCAGCTGCAGTTCTGGTCTTGAGCCCTGATGCTGAATCAGGAGAGAATCTTCTGCCTTTGTGTGTGTAGTGAAGTGGAGGATCTGTTAGGAGTTCAGAAGAGATAAGGCATGGTGCCTGAAATGGGTGGCAGTGCTGCCCTGAATTTCAGTGGGAATGAAGTTAGGCACCGCTTGACACTACTGTAAGTACTTTTCCTGGTTTGGTCATATTAGTCCTAAATCTGCCACTGAATAACAGGAAAACCCCACAAGTGAAGAGAATAAGGCAGATGCAAGATATGCAGATGTAATTGAATTTTTAGAAAGGAAAAAATCACCACTTGGAGTTACAGGAGTGTTACATATTTATGGCAGTCAGTCAGCTTTGCGTGTTTGTGCTTGAGCAACTTGCTGTTTGTATGTCTCATGCAGTTCTTGCAGCATAATGGAAAACTTTGGGTTCGACTAACTTAGCTGGTAAAATTCCCTAACAAGCAATTTTTATCTGATTGAATAAACACAGGATGCTGGTGTGGAAGCAGGCAAAAGTTTCATGTCTATTCCTGTAATTTTTAGTCCTCAAATAGTTTTTTTCTAATACAAATGAGTCAAGTTGTGGTATCCTTTTATATACAGGGGAGAAAAAA
This sequence comes from Certhia americana, assembly GCA_018697195.1. Lineage (NCBI taxonomy): Eukaryota > Metazoa > Chordata > Aves > Passeriformes > Certhiidae > Certhia > Certhia americana. The sequence goes on along the minus strand of JAGMWU010000040.1, from coordinate 1,183,366 downwards.
ATGGCCTGTGCTAAGGTGAAAATTTCTCAGCAGCTTGCTTGAAACTCTGCTGGCTACTGTGGAAAGAGAATTTCCACCAAATGGTGTCATGTCACGAGATGTCTTCATCATGAACATCATTTTAAGGTCAGCTGTCTCCAGCTGCCCTCTTGCTGAAGAGGTAACAGATGTCTACAGGTGAAGCACAGCCCTTGCATTTGTTAATTTTAATTCCCCGAGCAAAAGATGTGCTTTCTTTGCCATTAGTGTGATTGGAATTCACGTTTGAGGCAGTTCTCCTGATCCTTGAACTGCTGGAGACACAGTGTGTTTTTGTAGAAATATATAAGTTTATTGTAGTCATATATAAGTATAAGCCTTTTCTGAATGTGACTTTAGGCTGGGCCTGGGAACGTGTCAGACCTTGTAGGCTAAACAATGTTGGGAATGTCATGACCCAGCAGTGGAACCTCCATCAGAACAGAGTGCTGTGTGCTTCTGAAGCTGTCCCCAAAAAGATGGCAGTAGAAGAGCTAAGGCTTTTCCAAAATAACAACTGGAGGGTGAAGACACCATGGGAGGAGCAGCTCCTTGAGCATGTACCAAATAATGCTGCAGGCTGGTTGTGAGCAGGCCTGTGCATCAGGGGGTTTACAGGAGGGGAGCAGCCAGCACAGGAGTAAATGGGGCTGAAGTCCTCAGAAAAAGACATAAAACCAAGGCCCTGACCCTTGGTGGCTTTTCTGACCCAAGGTCTGTCACCCTCCTGGTCAGAGGAAGTGTGATAACAACTCTGGGACACCTTCCAGTAATTACTTGCCTTGGTAATTACTTTTCACACACTCTCTGTGCAAAATGTCACATCTTGAAGTCCACACCACTTGAAGTGTGCAGGCAGGGCAAGTGAAACAATAGCTGGCCTATGTTGGCTTTTTTTTTTTTTTTTTGATTTATTTTTTAATTGTTCTTTAATTCAGTCTCCTCTGCATAGCAACTCGCCTTTCCCCTGTTAGAAGAAAGTATGGGGCTAGGTGATCCACTGGTCTGATCTCACAATGCCTGCCATCTGTCTCATTTGAAGGGGTGACCACTTTCCCCCACATGTTTTTCCCCATCGTTGATACTGGAGAGACTGGGAGTATTGATGTAATACACCCCAATCCTATCTAGTGTAAGATGTGTCATCACTTGACTTAAAACCAGGTCTGCTCCATGACCAGAAAAAAGTTTCTGATATGCTGTAACATGCAAAAAAGCTCAAAGGTTCACAGAAGTTACACAGTACCAAAGTGTGTTTGGAAAATAGGGCTGTGGTGGGATCTGTGGTGGGATCAACCCACAGAGAGCAAACTGTGAGGATGATGGCTCTCCAAGCATGTGCCAGGTTCACAATAGTCACCTTGCTGTGGTTGAATGCAGTGTTCAAGTCCCTGTGAAGGGCCTGGGAGCCACCTGGGAGAGAGATGCCAGCAGTGAGAGTGGAAAGGGCTGATTCCCTTCCCTGCTCCTGGCCCTGCTATCCCCTCCTGTCCTTGCCATCCACACACAGGGATCAGAGCCACTGATGTGAGCTGGTGCCAGGCTCTGTGTGCTGCCACCCCATGGGAACAACTGTGTGACACTATTCTGTGTTTTAAGGATGGTTTGTGTGCTGGCAGTAGTGCTGTTGTGAGCATGCAGTTGAATTTATTTCACTGCTCCTATTTTCCTGTCTGATGTATTGTCCCTCTGAGATAATTGTGATTTGCTCCATCTAACTGGGTTATGTTTGACATTGGTAACATGTGGATAGTTGCTGTCCCACAGTGTCTCCTTGTCATCTGTGTTGAACAAGGATGTCCAGTCATCTCCTCGCTTTCAGGAGCCAGAATTGTCTGTTCAGATATGCAGTGTGAACCCAGTGTTTGTTGAGCATCTTCTTTTGGTTGATTTGTTTTTTTAATAATGAGATGAAAGTCAAAATCAATCTGTGTGCTGGATTCACAAACAATAAATACATATCCTTCTAATGTAGTTCCAGGTTTCAGAAACAGATGTAGTTCTTATTCTGAAATTTAGCATAAAACAGAATTGAAATTTTCAGGGGGTGAGATCTGCTCCAATTTAAGCAACCACTAAGATCCGAGGATGATTCCCTGATGCCTGTTAAGTAGCTACAGACTGTGGCAACATCTCCCCATATCTTCAGAAGAAGCCAGTTCCCTGGATACTGAGATTTTCAGAAGAGTTTGGTACTGGGCTTAGTAAAGCTTTTCTGGAAATCCAGCTATGGGCATAATGAGTTATTCTGAAAAAGATGGCTCAAATGTTTGATGTTGTTGATTTCCCATCCATTTTTAAATTATTTGCCTAGTGTAGTTTTCATGGCTTCTCTCTGACAGTGAGATGATACCTCTGTGCCTGCTGCTCAAAATCACACTGATGTCTTGCTGCCTTATCATACAGCCCACTGGGAGTATTTTATGAACTGTTGGTGATCCTCCTTTCAGTCTCCTGCTTCCCCAAGCTTCTCATCATCATCACAGATCCCTGTCTCAAATTTGCACTCCCCAAACTACATTACTTTGCTTTGTCTTTACTTTGAGTCTTTCTTTCCCTGTTTCCGCATAGATCCGTCCGTGTTTTCTTAGCTCTCCCACTGCTGCTCCAAATATAGCATCATCCACTGTTGTAATTAGTATGCTGTTTGCCTTTGTTTGAGGTCATTAATAAGAATGTTGAATAAAAATCTTCTGCCTATTGATTCTGGCATGTTCCCATAAATAGCATCTGTGCACAGGCACAGTGTATTGGAAGCCTAGCAACCCGCCAGCTCCCTGCCTGCACATTACTTTAACCTCGTGTGTCTTGTCTCTCTTGCATCCTCTCCATGTCCCCGTGCACTGGGTCTCTCTTTTGTCCTTTTGCACAGGTTTACCTGCTGTTTTCTCTTCCCCCTCTCCCTCTTTGTTCCCCTTTTTAAGTGGTTCTCCCTCTGCTCCAGTTCTGAATCATTTTGCTTATGCTGTGCTCTATCGAGTGAGCTGGTTGGAAATGCTCCTGTCAGACCTTAGCAGAACATGCAGAGGACACATCTGTACAATTTCCTCTTTGTACATTAGCAATCCCACTAAATTAAAAAGAAATAGAACATTAATTGTTTGAATTCCAGGTTGTTAATTGGTACTTTTCTTGTGGCTTTATTTTTTCCCCCCTTTTTTTCTGCAATAAATATTATTTAGTCCGTATTACTTAGGAAAGCCGTTTAGCTACATTTCTAAGAGAGTATTTTCAGTATAAGGAGGGATTGCTATTAACTGGTTGCTTTGCTGCATATTGCAGTCCTTCTGTGTTTCACTGACATGTTCACCCCCTACACGCACTCCTTTTGTCCCGAAAATGGGAAAGGTAAGCAAGCAGTGGCTTTCTTCTCATACAGGTACTGTTAGCTGTGCATGATTAATATATAATCAAATAGTTGGTAGTTTGATTTTTGGTTTGAGATCCTAATTTATTCTGCAAAGGAGAGCTTGAGACCTATTCCTTACATGGCAAATACTTATCATCTTGGCTATTTATACATTGGGAATTAGTGGTCAAATACTATTTTCAGGCACCTTAATTGCTGTAAGAATCAGAAAACTTGCTGTCACCAAGCAGCGCATTTGTCTGACAGGATTTGTTTCTGCTCTGACACTGAACCTCCTGAGGAATTTTGTTTGTTTGTTTCTGGAGATGTTTCAGCCCTGGGGATTTATATTAGGAAGATTCCGACTCTTATGATTCCTCCTCTGCAAAGCCAAAAAATAGGCATGGTGCGTGGGTATAAGCCCCAGCTGTTTCCTTGATCACTTGAGCACTGCAGGAGTGGGCTGGGGCTGGCAAATCCCTGGGGGGTTGGAAAGGGCCAGGGAGGGTTGTCCCTGATTGTGTTCAGTGCAGGTGTTCCATATGGTCTGTTACCTACCACACAGCCTCCTTCTTACACTGGACAGAGAAGGGAAGTGAAATCAACCCTGCTGCCTCATTTTACCCGTTTATCTTTCATTCTTATTTTAAGCAATCATTCATGATTAAGATGGATGGGTGCCCTTGAGAAACACTTGGTCAATTCAGTGATTTGTTGCTTTGAAGTGGGAGAAAAGCCCCCTTGTGCTTTAAGGAAGCAAAGAAACTGCTGAAGATGGGAAATTTCAGCCCATGACTCACAGGAGGTTAACCGGGCATAAAGCCCACAGAAAATATGTTCTTGTAATGATTCAGGATTCTAACCTTAATATTTTTATGTTAGCAGGATAATGTCAGTACCCTGTGTGTCACAGATCTGTTCCCACAGTTACAGTAATTTGAGTGATTTGGAAGGCTTTATTTAGTGATGTTTCTGCACAGCTCAACATCACACACAGCAAATGGTAGGACAGGTTTTCCCAAATTTCATAGAGGTCCAAATCCTTGGTCTAACAAGGCATATGCAATAACTGCAACTCTGCAGTGGAGACTGGAATTGAGGAATTGTGGTGTCAGCATTTTTACTGATCTGAGAGTGATCTGTAGATTCAGCAAAATCTGTAGAAAATGTGCAGAGAATGCATGATTTTAGTTCCTTTCTGCAGCTCTCTTCAGGTAAGTAGAAACTTTAATTTCATTGTAGACTTCAGTGCACTGGGAATAACTGCACAAATGAGCCTTTCCTAGGAGTACCATGAGTTCAGCCTGCTGAAAATCAGAATTGTCTCTTCAATGATGGCACCCAAAGCAGGTTTTAGAGAGCCATCATCTTTACTGGGACTATTCTGACTCCAGCTGCCTGCTGCATCTTGTGAGAAAGGCTTTGGCAAATTTGCTGTACAGATGACAGGGATTTTGGCCATAGGCATAATGGCAAGCAATTTGGGTAAATCTGTTTTTGATGGATCCACCAGTGGAGTGGAAAAAGTCCATTTGCTTCTTCAGTCCACAGGGGTGACAATCAACATGAAATATGGTTGCTGTTATTTTCCCAAATATCTTTCCATTCTATTTTCTCTCAGATGCTGCAATTTCAAACACTGTGAGCTGGGAGTTGATAGAGGGACACAATAAACACACACCTACATATACATTTGTTTCCTTTTTGCAAAGACAAGTGTTTTATGTTCCACACTGGGAAAAGCAGACTGTGAATTCCTGTCAAACCACTGTCTGTCTAACAGGGCTCCCTGGTGGACAGACTCTTGTGCAGACACAAGCACAAAACCCATTTTTGGGATCTCGTTTTCCCTATTTGTTCTGGTAACTCTGTTTAGGTATTTGAAATAGGCTCTTTTAACCAAAACATGTCTGTGTGTGTAGGGTGGCAGGGAGCCCTGGCTAAACAACACATTGCTGCAGATGGCGCAAACTGATTTGAAGTTGTCCTGTAATATTCTTCAGTGTTTGAATATGCTCTCATTTTAACTTTGCACTGGCAAAATAAGCCTGTCCTCTTCAGGCAAAGAGTCTGTGAGGCAGAGGTGGGCTGAGAACCTCACCTCCTGCCTGCCCAGCCTCTTCTCCTGAGTGACCCTGCAGGCATCAGCAGGCAGGGCAAGGAGCATCTTTACACCAAAGAGAGCAGAAATAATGGCAGCTGGCCCTGTGGCATACCCTGTGTTTTGTTTCTGTGCCTTTCAGCATATTTCTGTTTCCTGATGACGGCTCTGGGCGTGACAGCTGGCGCGCATCGCCTCTGGAGCCACCGCTCCTACAAAGCCAAGCTGCCTTTGAGGATCTTTCTGGCTGCAGCTAACTCCATGGCTTTCCAGGTGAGCCTGTGTTGCTTGTTCAGATTCTTGGCCTCCAGGCAGCTCTCTCTGCTGTGCAGGGATCCCCTCAGCTTAGAGACAGCAAAAGAAAGAAAAAAAAAAAACAAACTGGCAGAAAGACAGAAAGACATTTATGTGCTGTAACACATTCTGCTGGCTCAGGGGATGCAGAGCCCCTCTCACCACCCACGTAACAAGGAGCAATAATTACCTAAGGACCAACCTGAACGTGACCAAATCAGAGGCTCAGCACCCCAGCAACTGATCTGTGGCACAGGTCAGGCACCACACTTTACAAGACAGCATGAAGACTTTTATAAGGGCCAACTTGATCCAAATGTGTCTGTGTAACCAAGAGTCTGTTCCTCCAGGCAGTTGGAGACACTGTGCCCAGAAAGGAGAACAGGCATCCTTTCAGAATCTTAATTTATCTCTGTTTTATGCAGCGTTTTTCACCAGCCAAATCCAAATACGTTTGTGAAGAAGTGTGTTACTAGCTCTGTACTTGCTGGTAGGCAGTCCTAGACCACAGAAACACTTGTGTAACACCCAGCTGGTTGTAGGAGTTAGCCCTGAACCAGGATCTTCTCAATGTGAATTTGGTTCCTCCTCTGGCTGGTAAGGATAGAGATAGGAACCTGCACTAAAATTACACTGATTGAGCTTTGCTGCCATAAGTCCTTGTGGCACCCAGTACCATGTATGTGTTGTGCCCTGGGTTTTCATCTTTTTCCTTTCAGTCTGGTTGGTTGACTTTTTGTTCATTTGCCTTGACAGAGAATGAAGAGAGTCCCTTTATCTACCTCTGTACTGCTCATTTATCATCTTTGATTTTTTCTTTTTTAAGGTGGAAAGAATGAATTAGTTAGCCCCTCTACACACTACAAAAAGCACAATGCTTTTGCTTGAAAATGGAAATGTGTCCATTTTGACTATAACCTTCCTTTATTCTGAACTGTTTTCCATCTGCTGCTTGGCTCCTTGCAGAGCTTTACAAGCCCATTTTGTTAAACAACTCTTTTGAGTTTTGAGAATCTCCTGGTACTGTCTCACTGTTACACAGCTGATCTTATCTTTCAGGAGTAATTTAAATGAATGTGTAAAGCTGTTTGCAGTGTGCCTGCACACGGGGATTTCATTGCATTCTGCTCCCCTGTTGCTATGGATTTTGCTCTCAGCTGCATTGGCCTCGTCACTGCTTTTGTCTGAGGACACAGTGGGATTCTGAGGCAGGGAAGTACTTCAAAATAGCTTTAAGCCACCTTTGTGCCCTTCCTATCAGAAATAAGATGAAAGGCCAGATTACCCACTCTAAATCTGAAGCCTGCTCCTAATTACCATTACATCCATTGCCTGTAAAGGCTGTTTCCACTACCACAAAATGACAGTGAGTGATGAGTTTTCAGGTCCTTCACGTTTTCTCCTTCACATTGGCTGTGGGAGGAAGAGGTAGCATTGGAGATGCATACAGCATCCCTGGATGCTGAATGAAGAGGAAATATTCAGAATTCTTGAAGGGCAGGGGAAAGAAGCTCTGCTGTAGAGTTTTAGCTTGATGCTGCCTAGGCTGTGACATGCTGTACCTCCTTTGAAATACCATCAGATGCAGCCACTTCTGCCCTGTGGATTTTTTTTATGATCAGAGCCTGCTGAGCTGTGTTTCTTCTCTCCACATAGAATGAAGCTCTCATAATTTTAAAAGACTGCTTCTTGCTGTCACTTGTCTGTTTCTGACATAGGCAACACCTGGCTTATTGATCTCCGAGCATTTAAGTTCCAGCACCTCATTTGGGCCATGCTGGTGTCATCTCTGTGGCACAATCTGTGTTTGTGCTGAGTGCATTTGTACACAGCAGGAGGGGTGGTGTGGAAATCTGTGTCAGCACACGGAGACTGTCACACAGCCCAGGCTATTGGCACATTTCAGTCTGCAGGTTTGTCAAGGGACCTGCTAATGAAACCTCGTGGCTGCATCACTGTCACAGCATGGTGCTGTTGCTCTCTGCTTCAGAAGGGATTTCACCCCTGTGTTTACCCAAAACTTGATCAAAAGTGATGTGTTCTTGAAAAATGGTTGCTAATAATACACTCGGAGCATATTTACACATGCTGTGCTCCAATTTTTGGTGTATTTATTGTCAACAGTTCTGGCTTCAGGCCTTTTATTTCCTCATAGCCTTTGTGGTTTTTAATTAGATGCAATTCAGTTGTTTCACAGCTTCCTAACCCTTTTGTCTGGGGAATTGTGGGGTTTTTGCCAGCTCTGCAGGCATTTGCTGTGGCATGAAAGGCCAGGTTAATTTCTCACAGTATCATTGCTCTTCCTGGCTATCTGCTGTCCCACAGACGACTATCAAGTGCTCTTGTGACCATCTGATCAATAGTCCCACTTGAAAAATTATTTCTGGTTAAGAAAGAAGACCTTTTCTAAGTGTGCTTCTTGCATAACCCTGTCTTATTTTTAAGTTACTTAATGTCAACATTTTCCAGTCATATGGATATTCCCACTGAAACCACTTGAAGTAGTGTAGAGGTTTTCATTCCTTTTGATTTCTCTGTAGGAAGGTAGAGGTCTCCCCTTGTTCTCACTGAGGACTTGGGTGACTTCATTTGCTTTTTTTTTTCCGGTTTACTTTTGTTTTTCTCATGCAGTGAGATAGTTAAGGTGCAACACACTGGAGCACTGGCAAGGGGCTGATCTTTGCTGCCTCCTCTCAGTGGCTTAGATGCGTCAGCACTGCAGAAAAATGTCCCCCTCATCCCCAGCCCACTCCTAGCATCACTGTGTTCACTACATGACAACAGCAAAGGGCTGAGCATAACTGAATGCAGCGGGGCTGAGATCTTTCTGGGGCTCTTGTTCCTCCCTTAGTCCCTGGTGTGCTCTTGCAGGCAGAGAGCTTTTTTGCAAAACTGAAATTGGACGTGGAGCTGTTTGAGCTGGATTCTTTAGCTGCTCTTTGCATCTGTTCCCAGAGTCCCTTCAGTGCTTTTTCTCAAATGTTGATAGCTGAAAGAAAGAGCAATGATTTCTGCAATGCTTTCAGCACAGGGCTTTGCCCCACAAAGTATAGGTGTACACAGTTTCATTATCCTGTGCTTGCTGTGTCCTGTGGTATATTCAGTGCCCAGATGGTGTCCTGTTCTTACTTCAGAGACACTGCAAACAGTTTGCTCAGTTCTAGTGGGAGCAAAGCTGCTGTGGTTGGTGGCTGTGGGTGCTGTTCCTAAAAGTAACCCAAGCCTTTCCTTCCTTGGTTATTTCTGCTTGGGTACCTCCCTGACTGTGCAGAGATGGAAATAGCAACCTCTGCTAAGAGCTCTCTGATTAAAATTCACGTTACTGTGGATCTGGGCATTAACTGACATTGCCATGTGTTGGTTCTGGTGCTGAGCAATTCAATTCATAGATGAGCGTGTGGCCTGAGGTTTGCAAGTGCTGAATGTGCTTACAATGCCTTGCACTAATAGCTCAGCACCACTGCAAAAGCCACCAGTTTAGTCCAGGGCACCCTGCAGAGCAAACTGGGAGGCTGAATCCCTTCGGCTGAGTGGACTCAGAAAGTCTCTATGGATGCAAGTGTGAAACTGTGGTACATCCCTTCCTCTCTGCAGTCCACATGATCCCATTTACAGCCATAAGGCATTTCAGTGTCATGTTGTCCACTACAGTAGTTGTAGTGATCCACAAGCTCTGTCCCATTTTCAGCGCTTGCATTTGTGCCTGGAGGGCATTGGCTGCAACCAGCTGAGAAAGAGGATGCCAGAACTGAGAGCCTCTGTACAGTAGTCGCCTGAAAATAAATATACAAGGTTCCCCATAGCATAGTCTTAAAATAACAGTGTAAACATGTATGTACTCAGTCCCTGCAGCCCATTCAGACACCCAGGGCAGACTGATGATGGTAACTCCCAAGAGGCTCTAACAGACATTTCCAGCCCTGAGACTTGTCAAGTCTGTGTCACCAGTTCCCAGATCAAGTCCCATTCCATGTGGTGACTGACAGGAGCAGTGTGGTGGGCTTGCTGGCTGCAAAGCTGGGGGGTTTTGGTCAACATCCTTTTTTGAGGAGCATCAGAGACGGCCTTGCTGCTGTTACTATGTGTGGGAGCACTGAAGGTCGTAGTGCCTGGCCCCTCTCCTCTCAGCCCACCGTGTCTTTTGTGCAGAACGACATCTACGAGTGGAGCCGAGACCACCGCGTGCACCACAAGTACTCGGAGACGGACGCGGACCCGCACAACGCCCGCCGCGGCTTCTTCTTCTCCCACATCGGCTGGCTCTTCGTGCGCAAGCACCGGGACGTCATCGAGAAGGGCAGGAAACTGGATTTCACTGACCTGCTGGAAGACCCTGTGGTCAGGTTCCAAAGAAAGTAAGTGTGAGCACTGGGCTCTGATGTGAGGTGGGCATGGAGGGATCCTCCCGCCTGGTGGTCTGGTTGTGGCTCGTTCCTTTTCCTTGAGATATCCCTGCCGCCTTGACTGCAGGTGCTGGGATGCCGTTCTTCTGGCCCCCACTATTCCCATGTGACTGACACTTCCTGATTGTCCTCACAAGCTCTGTGGCACAAGTAGTCAGCCCTGTCCTTCTGCCTCTTCTTTCCCAAAAAGCCAGGGCTGGTTAGGAAAACAGCTGTGGCAGAAGTTGCTCTGATCTTGGCCGCTTTCTTTGATCACAGGAGCAAACTCTGCGATCGTTAATTAACTTAACACAGAAGTGCACATTTCACTCTGCAAAGTCATCTCTGGCACCCCTGGGCCAGTGCAAGCCAAGTGCCACCTCTCCCAAGGCTGTTCTGTACAGGATTAATTGTCTCCCTTGGGAATTAGCACAGTCCTAGCTCAGTTTGCTACATGCTTTGTGAGAGCTGGGAATTGAGCAACATCATTTATGCTCTATTTGAGTTCCTGTGTTTTAGGCACAAGAGGACTTTCTGCTTGCAATCATTTCTTCCAGGCACTTTGGAAAACTGTTCAAGGCCATTTCTGTATATTTTCTGAGTGAGAGGGGCAGTCGGTTAAGTCTAAAATTTAGGGGTTTTTTTCTGCTAGTGTGAAAATTTCTTTAGTGCAAAGAAATTACCCTTGTAATGGAAATCTTCCAGGTGTGAGGAATACTTCCCTCTGTGTATGGTTGCTTTTACTGGTTCCTCAACTGGCAGTGCCTTTTTGTAACAGCTCCCTTGCAGTTTGCTGCATCTCTTCTTGGTTATTACCTTTTCCAAGATAACAACATCCCATGAGAAGCTGGCTCTTCTCCTTTGGACATGCTGCAAAGGTTGTGTAGTGAAGAAGTGTGTTTTCTGCAGGAAAATTGTCTTAGCAAATGCCTTTACTCTGGATTTGGATTTAGGACTTTGTCCATTACCCAGAATTTGGGTTTCTCTTTTCTACAGGGTTACAGTGTTGGGGTTTTTTTGACAGCTTGGAAAAGCTAGCAGGCCAGATCACTAGGAATCATAATGAACCCTTCTCGTCATGTTTTGTTTTAAGGCCAAATTGTTAGATTTGCTGAATTTAGTGGTGCTGCTGAGGTGTGGACGAGGCACAGTCAGTTTAAAACCACATCACTTCAGCTGAAATCACAGTACTGCTCCAGGCACAACTGACAGCAAAACCTACCCTCTGCGAATAAGGGAGCAATAATCCTGCAAGTGATGTGAGAGGGGAGCTCACAGGTGAAGTGTCTCCATGACAAAGTTTCCATGTGGTGAAAGCTGCAGTGTTCCCCAGGCATGTGTCAAGGGATTGATTCCCCTGCACTCCAGGTAAGGAGGTTTCTCACTCCAAGGTGGATGTTTCAGTCAAAGGGAGACAATGTACTCTAATCCTCTTTCAGGTGGGAGGTTTCATGTCTTCATCAGGGACTTCAGTCTGGGCTTCTTCCATCTTGCAAGATAGTTTTAATTGGTGCTTGATAAGCTGTTTTCATATTCTATTTCTCAAGATTGGTAGAGGCTTTGAACTTTGAAGAAGTTTTCTGGACTGGAAAGTATTTTTCTCCTCCAGCTCTACTTAAATCCTGGCCCTAAACTGATGAGGTTTGCAAACCTTATCAGAAGTCAGTCATATGAGGGGGAAATTATTTGTTAACTTTGGTGGAGCAAAGAAAGGGAACTTGTTTGCTTGGAGTGCCTTAGCTCAGGTAAGTGAGGATTGAGTTCTATGAGGGAGCTGAGAAAAGCCCTCTTCACCATGTCTAGTGTTGCTGTAGAGCTGCAGATCTCCTTCTAGAGCCCAGGATGTGAGGCACAACCTCCAAATAACAACAAAATACATCAAGCAAAGAACTTGCAAGACAAGAAGTCTATTTTTTTATGCACAAGATGATCAAAACTAGCTTCTGTGTTACAGATGAGAACTGTGCTCATGAAAACTTCTTTCCTTTCAAAAATACTGCTAATATTAACATTTTTCCAGTTCTCTGTGGGTTTTAATTGAACCCTGTTCATTGAAAGCTGTGTGTTTGTTTTTGTCAGAAAAAATGACAGTTCTTCCTATCCAAAGCCTTAATAACTGTTTAACAAATCCAAACTCCGTTTTTCCCTTCCAGAAAACTCAGCAAAAGGAGGGGTCTATTTTAAACCTGTCATAGGAGGACAAACAAGACGGGTCTTATTTTGCATTCCTTTTCCCCTTCTCGCCCTGTAACGCCTGCAGGTACTACAAGAGCTCAGTTGTGCTGATGTGCTTTGTGATCCCCACCTTCGTGCCGTGGTACCTGTGGGGCGAGAGCCTGTGGAATGCCTATTTCCTGGCCTCCATCCTGCGGTACACCATCTCCCTGAACGTCACCTGGCTGGTCAACAGCGCCGCCCACATGTATGGCAACCGCCCCTACGACAAGAACATCAACCCCAGGCAGAACACCCTGGTCACCCTGGGAGCCATTGGTGAGTGCTGCAGCCCTCTGGCACAGCTCTGCCAACTCAGAGTGATGTGCCATCCTGTTTCATCCTGGTTGGGACTCTGGGTGCCTGCACCTGGATGTCGCTTGGAGTCAAAATTTGGAGGAGGCCGGAGCTTGTGCCATCCTAGAGGAAGGCACCCTTGTTCTGCTGATGGTGCCCACGCTGAAATAGCGCTGTGTGGTCTCTGGGGAGGGATGTGTTAGCACCCAGCAGCAAGCTCTGTTCAGCAGATAGTGCAGCAGAAGTGAGTGAACCTCACTTCTGACTCAGTGGTGTGTCTTCCCTCTTGAAGCACTTTTGGTTTTCTTCCCTGAGCATAAGGTGTGGGACATGCCCCTTCCTGCTGGGGAGAAAAACCCAGAGCACTGAAATGGAGTCTGGTTTGGGGGAGAGCATAACCTCCAGTAGATGCAAGACTTGGGAAATGATTGTTGGAGTGTCCTGCCTGAGTGTGTTCCTGTGTTGACAAAAGTGCCAGCCATGCGGTCTGTCAAATCCCTCTCTGTTTTTCAGGTGAGGGTTTCCACAACTACCACCACACCTTCCCGTTTGACTACTCAGCCAGTGAGCTGGGCCTGAAGTTCAACCCCACCACCTGGTTCATTGACTTCATGTTTTGGCTGGGGTTGGTCACTGACCGCAAGCAGGCTCCGAAGGAGATGATCCAAGCTCGCAAGGAAAGGACTGGAGATGGCAGTGCCTGAGGAATGATGCTTTGCTGTGCCAGCGCTGCTGTCCGCGTGGCTGGCTGGTTGTGCGCGCGCAGCCTCGTGCCTGTGGTGGATTTACCTCTGGGTAAAATTATCCTTTGGTTTCAGATCAGTTGGGCTGAATTAGTAGTTCCCCAGGAATTGATTCAGCCACAGCTTTTTTTTTTTTTTTTTTCCTTTTCCTTATTAGCTGTCTTATGTCCAAACTTAAGACTATTAAGTGTAAAAATGTTATATATTATTTAATATTGCAATTAAGCGGGAGAGAGATTTGATTTTAGTCACTGTAGTTCATGTCTGAGATTTGTTGTAATTTGCTTGTTCATGGTAAATGTTGGCAGGTTGAAGGAACTAACTGTCCTTTCCAAGTGCAGTTAGGGGAGATTTTTGTTCCTACTGCTAATCCAGTAAGGTTTGGAGGCGCATCTTTCAGGGGATGGGGCAGGGCCCAGTGTGCTGTGTCAGCTGCATACTCATGGAAAGGACAGTAACACCACTGATGAAAAACAGTGTGTTCAAGGGGAAAAATCACCCTCAATTTAGTTAGATGTTAGTTTGGAAACCTGCTTTCTTCTTTTCGTTAGCCAGCCCAGTGCACTGCTGTCTTTGCTAAATATGAAAACCATTTATTGCTGAGCAGGCTTCTGTGTTAAAGATTAGTCTCTATACAGGCCAAAATACCAACTGATGCTATATTGAGATGGTTTCTTTGTTGTCATATATACATTGTAATTGTAAATGTATAGAGCTCAACCATGTCTTAAGCCAAATAAAGCTTTGGTTTCAATGCTGGGAGACCTAAGTCATATTCTAATCAGTCATGGCCATCGATGCATGCATATTTTAGCTCCTTTTGCACAAGAGGCCTCTTAATTTCTTTTTCTGCCTTTGACTAGTGGGTCTTAGAAAACTGACCTTTATCTAAGTCAGAGCCTGTACTAATATTTCAGCTGCATGCAACATCCATTGGTTTCTGAGCAAAATATAAAGACAGTTATGTAGCTTCTGAATTTTAACAGTTGCCTTGCTTACCCAAAAAAAAAAAAAAAAAAAAAAGAAAAAAAAAGAAAAAAAGAAAAAAAAGGCATGTGGATTTAATGGCACATATAGCCCTTTGTGTTAGATGTTAGCCAGTGCAGGAGAGAGGCTTTGTACTGTCGGCACTGGAGCACTTTTGAAGATAGAGGGCATGATTTTCATTTATAAAGAAGGTCACTGCCTTGCCCCTCGGAGAGGGTGTGCCTCTTTCCCAGCCACACAGCCCCACGCCCTGGGCAAGGCAGGGATCTCAAGATAACTGAGACTCAGGCCCAGATATTTTCAGGAAAGATGCAAAAGTGGGGGAAAAAAATAAAAAGGTTTCTTTTTTGTTCTGTTTCTTGTTTTTCAGATGATGCCATATAATATAAAAGAGTTGTCTTTATTCTGTCTTTCATCCAGCAGGTGTTTTAAAAGTGTTATTTTGCCATTAATGATGTGTAAACTCTTGAGTAATTTACAATAAACAGTTATGAGTTAGCCTGGCCACTGTGTTTAATTTTGAAACATCTCCCAAAACAAAGGTCTTTGTGTATCTCACATCAGAAGTACAGCAGTGTTTTGCTTGGCATTTCCAGCTATGTATTTGGTGCAGCTCAAAATACCTCCCCCCTCAGTATTTCTGAATGTCAGGGGAAGAGGGGGCTGTCAAATGGAAAGGCACCAAGGGATTTGATTTCTTTGGGCTTCCTGGCCAAGCTGATAGAGTGGGAAAAGAAACAGGACGCTGACATAAACTTGAAAGGAGACCGCGGCAAGTTCTTGCATGTGAAAATCCCGCTTTACTAGAAAAATAGTAGCCCAGTGTGACTGCAGGACAATGCTTTGGCCAAAAATATTAACTATTTTACTTAGATTTTGCTGTAAATTCTCTTTTTTGTCTGCTGATATGGGCCTGAAAACCCGGGTGTGCCTGAAGATGTGCTTTGATGTGCATTCATCCGGAGTCAAAGCCATTTGACAGACACAGGAATTACACACGAGCAGGAGATGTCTCCCCACCCCCTGCTGCAGTGCCTGCAGGATGGTGTGGAAACGAGCTCCTGGAGCTGGAAGGCTCCTGACCTGCTGGTTAGAAAGATAGTGCTGTTCCTTCCATGGCAAAGTCATAAGGAACCTGCCTTCAAAGTGATGTGTGTAATGGGTTTGGAATTGAGGTGTGAGTGTAGGAGCCAAGCTTGGAAGATGTGTGAATGCCTGGTGTCACAGGTGCTCTCATCCTTTCCTTTGTGCAATTTCCTGACAGCAGAACTACAGGGAATGCACCAAGATACACAGATTCCTGTTGATTTTTATCATTTTTCTTCTGTACTACTATTGCTTGGACTTCCTTACGCTCATTCCTGTGGAGTGCCTGGTGTAAGGAGAAGAAGAAGTGGCCTTGCTAAGAGGCACATGCTGTACTGAACCTCTCTGAATACCCAAAATTACAGTGAGGTAATATTTCCCCCACCCTCCCCCAGCTGTAAGACTTCAAAAGCAGCAGCATTCCAGGGTGTTTCAAGAATCTGAAAACTAAAATTGAAGCCATTGTCAAGTCACTTGCTTTTGGAAAACTGAAAATAACTAAAGAAACATTGTTCAGAAAAATAAAAGCTCCTCCATCAAATGTTTTATCTGGAAGCTTATGCTACCTGAATCCCTCTTTTTGTAGATGAAATTCTCCATGTGGCAGAGTTGATAAAAAAAGTGTCAGCCTTTACAGGAAAACTAGATTTTTAAAGAGGCTGCCTCAAATTTTGGTAAAAAAAGGAATACTTCTGTGCATTTTCTTTTTTGCTTGTATGTTTGTATTTTTGTGTTTGTTTTGAAGTTTTTGCTCATTTGTTTTGATTTTTCATTTTACAGTTTGGCCATGTTCTTTAGTGTGGTTTTCTCTTCCTCAGGAAGATGTAGGGTCTGTGGGAGGCAGGAAGGGCCACTGCCATTTCCCAGGGTAGCTACTGGAACCATCCACTGTTGAATGAAGTGGGGAAGTTGTGGAGCCTTGGTAGGGTGGGTACTAGGGCATGAGCTGCACTTATTTCTGTGGACTTTGTCACTTCTCCTGCTGATTTGGTAGTTAAAGACCTAGCTAGAGCTTTCTGAGCAGTACAGAAGTGTTGAGGGGCTGCTGCTGGATTGGTGGCTGGCTGTAGGTTGGACCAAACCAGTGAATTTGAGGTCAGAATCAGAGGTCTCTTCTGAGACCTGATAGTCTGGCAGTGCCTGACCTTGTGTTGTCTCTAACTATTCTTGGCACATTGACCCATCCAGAATAACACCACGTAGCAGTGGGAACAAATATTTGTACTTTGCCCCATGTACTGTTGCACTGAGGCAACAGGCTCTCTTCCAGGCTGTCTTCCAGGCTCTCAGTTTTGGCACACAGCAAGCACTGGATGGGTTTTACCTCTTTTTCCCAGAACTGGTGGGGCCCTTACGAAATGCACTGCTGGCTCTGGAGCTGTCTGTGCCTTCCAAGTGGAGCAGGTCAGCTGCTTTCCAGCATGGGGTGGCTCAAGGGAATGCTAACTTTCCCTGGGACCTCTGGGACTTGGCACAATCTCTAGAGGAGGATCTAAACTGTAAATTACAGCAGAGAGGAGGATTTAATCTCCAAATTACAGCATGTAATTGGTTATGCAAACATCCGTGAAACCCGCCCTCTGTCAGGGCTGTGCACAAACACAGCCCTCAAGGTGCGAGGTGAGGCCAAGGCTGTGGTGGCTGACTGCAGAGGAACTTCAGGCTCCTTACTGCAGCTGGGCTGGGGTAATCCCTGGAGCAGGACAAGCAAAACCTGCTGGCATCGAAGAAGTTACGCCTTGAGAAAGACACCACAAGGAGAGGGTGAGTGCTGGCGCTGAAGAAATGCATCTGAGTTTGCACTCCCGGTGTACAAGGGGTGGATTTCTACTGTGCCCACTTCCCCCAGTGGCTCTGCTGTTCCTTGGTAAGCCCTGGGAATGTCTGCATCCCTCTGGTGCCTGGAAGTGCAAGGCAACTGCTGTCGCCGGCTGGCAGCCAGAACACAGCTTTCTAGAAATAAGCCCAGCAGATGGGAAATGTGGCCTGACTGCAGGCATCACATTCAGCTGCTAGGGTGGGAGGCTCCTAAGATAAAAAAGATCTTCTGAAAGGTCACCTGTGGCCACGTGAGCCTGAGAATCCATGCAAGGCTGGAAGTGTGGTGGCTGACCGATGGGCTCTGGTTAGGTGATGTTTGGGGTATTTGCAGCTGGGAGGTCTCTCATTTTGGAGGGAGGTTGATGATGTATCAGCTCCCAGACAGCAGTCCCAAAGGCATGGCCAAGCTGGACTTGTATTACCTCGATAGTTTGGCCCCGAGGCTGTTTTGTAGCTCCACCCTTTAAGTGGAAAGGGTATTTGTATACAGGGTGTTCACCATGTTCTGGGTGTTTATGGGAATCAAGGTGCAATTTCCCATAAGATCTTCTTTCAAAAGAAGAATGAAAAGCTGAAAAAACTGAAAGCAGAGCCCAGTGGGAAAGGAGGGCATGTACTAACATGTGCCCACGTGCCCCTGCTCCCACAGTGGCTCTGGCACAGTTGTGCCTGGCCCAGGAGCAGAAACCTCTGGCAAAAACCTCTACCCAGCAGCACCAGCCCCACTAAACAGGTGACAACAGGGGGAAAAAATTAGAACTCCTGGGGTGCCCCTGCAAGGGCAAAATTGCCCACTGAACAGTTTGGAGGCTTTTGCTGTTTAAATCACCCCTTGCACATTGGGGTTCATTGCTTTTAGTGAGTCCATCTCCTGCTGCCCCACTCCCCGAAGAGTTAAACCCTGTTTTAGGCTTTTTCTGAGAAAATGAAGGAATTCCCACCCTGGATTTCAGACAAGTGACTCCAGGAGCTGTGCCACTGCCTCTCCCCTTCCTGTACCAGCCATGGCCAAGCTGGGGTTAAAGCCAAAAGGGCAAGGAGTGAAGGTATGGCCCCAGTGTAGGTAAAGGCCCTGCCCCACACAAGCATTTTTAAAGATAAATCTACTGCTCTGCCCGAGAGAAGCTGATGAACAGCAAAGCCTGCCTGCAGAACAATAAAAAAAAAAATCCCCTTTTGCAAGACTCGGAAAATGATGGGAGGAAAGGCTCCAGTGAGCAGCACTGATAAGAAATGTAGGTGAAATGATGCTTACCACATCTGCACAGCATGCCTAACCTTTGTATTCACCGCGGCTACTAAATTTTCCTGACTGACATGATTCCATTACCATTTATAGCATGACAATAGGAAGTAATTATTTCACCCAATCTCATTATTCTTTAAAAAAAGAAAAAAAAAAAAAAAAAAAAAGGAAAGAAAAAAGAAAAAAAAGGAAAAAAAGGGGTTTTTTTCCCCACAGCATTTTCTGTGCTTCATGTAGGACTGTCCTCCTGCCAGGCCAGAATCCACACCCACTGAGGCCAGGGCACACCAGTCTGCAGCTCTCATCTGCACACACTGGTACTGCAAGGTTTCTTCCTGAAGTTCACTGACTACAAGTCCTCTTTATCCTCTTGCTATCACAGCAGTAAATTTCTATTACTTCTCTTTTTTATGGAAAAAAGGTATAATTTTGTTTCCATTTTCTCCGTTTCCTAAGATTCAAATGGTATCACTTTGCTGCAGTTAGATGGAATGAGTCTCTTCAATTTGCTGCTCCATTCCCTGATCAAGGTGAATTTTGCTCGGTTGGGATCATGTGAGTGAACTGGGGAGAGCTTCATCCCGTAAGGCTGGGATCTGGGGAAGTTTCTTAGGGTGAAAAATTGTCTCTCCAGCCACCCTGATCACACCTTGTCTAGGCCAAGCCACAGGTGAGCTTGCTACATGGTATCTGTTTATCAACAGGGCGTTTGGAGATATGAAGTCTATCACAATATTTGAAAAGCTCGATAAAGGAACAGATGGCTTTGATAGGAGATGATCTGGCTAATGAAATGAGGGTTAGCACTTCAAATGAGAAACAGTTTTCACTGGTTTTTAACAGTTTTAAATTGAATTTAATACAAACCTCGGGGTGTAGAGCAGCTCCAATGACTGCTGCTGAGTGAGCCCTAGGCCCATTCTCCCTGCTGCTCCTCTTTGTGGGTGGGCAACCTTTCTTTCCAGGCCTCATTCCACCTTTGGAGCAGAAGGGAGCAGGACAGGAGAAAAAGGTGGCAAAAATAGTTTCAGAAGACATGTATCTCCTCAAAGCAATTCCCTTTTCCATTTTCCTCCCAAAAAAACCCAGTCCAGGATAACTACAGCCAGTCTTCAACAGCAGTTTCACCCTGGGAAGGATGGCAACTAGAGGGGCATGAGGTTGCTTTGCTTTGCAGGATGAGGGTGGTGAGAGAAGGGCTGCTCCTCCCATGGTGTCCCATGAAGAAATCATTGTAGGAAATATTTCCAAGGACCCACATAACATCACCCCGTGATGGCTGGTGCCTCCCTGAATCTCTCTTGCTTCCTGCACTGGGTAGGCTCCAACACATGCTTGCTGTCCACAGGCTGTGCCCTTTTTTCAAGCTGTGATTTTTTAAATTTGTAATAGGTTTTTGGTGGGCCTGTCAGCATCATGCGTTTTTCCAGCACTCAAAGGGACACCATCTGCTCAAAGAGGAGCTGTGAACAAAATGTCTCAGACACTCAGAGTTTACCAAAAATGAAATTGCCTTAAAATCCCATATGGTGCATTGTTTCCCTTCCAGCATTGGCTGGCAGCAGAGGTGAAGTGACTAAGGCAGTTTCTGATTAGTTGCTGCATTTTCCTTTCTAGCCAAAATCGCAGGGGCTGAGCACTGTCACTTCTCACCTGTTTGACAGGTTTTCTTCAGCCTCAGCTGCTGAAAGCCAGAGGGCACTGGGATTCAAAGTCCTCCCCTCTATTACTTTTAAAGTGAGCTTCCTTGACTCTTGCTGTCACAAGAAGCCTTGCAGGGAAGGATGTGGCTAATGCTGATACCTCAAGCGTACTTTTTCCCAGGCACACGATTTTGGGGCCTCTCTTGGTGACATGAAGGCAATGGCAGCTCCTTGCCAGAGGAAAGCCATGCCTGGAAGTCACTTGTGGCTCCTAAGTGTGGAAGTGCCATGGGGCAGTGTCAGGCGCATGCAGAGGGGGAACCTGGCCAAGATCTCAGGATTTTGTAGGGTTGCAAAAAAAGCAAGTGCTGCAAGGAGACACTTATTAGTCCAGGATAACATAAGATTTGAAATACCAAAGCAGGAAGAATGTTATTTCAGCTCTAAAAATAGTTCCCCTCAGCCTTTAAAACACCAAGAAGCATACATAGTACATGCTTTTCTGGGGGAGTGTCTGTCCTCTCCCTTGATGATGCAGCCACTTTGGTAAGGGCTCAAGGGACCTGCTGATGCAGTGCTTGCTCTGAGGATCAGTTTTCAGTCCCTGGGGATCAGAGACATGAAATCCCTTCAGAGTGTTCCATGAGGGCCAAAGCTACAGGGTAAAGGAATGTTGCTTGCTGGAAGGGTAGCCTACGAAATACTGATAAACTGCTGATGTATAACTCAGCTCAGTTCTGGGGGCTGACACGGATTTAGGCATCTGTCTGTTTTGTGTTGGTTCATAAGTGATGGCACCAGGACAAAATTTTGACTAAGTGCTACCTAATTTGGATTTTTAGGAAAACAAACAAGACAGTCGCTAAATAACATCAGTCATTCTGACAGAGAGAGATGGGGGGAAGAGGAAAAAGAAGTGGTAACATTCACAGTACATTAATTCCCTCAAGATCAGACAGCGAAACAACCCCTCCACCCCAGGAAACTGTCCCAAATGTTATCACCGAGCTGTTTTGCTGGGATATTTCTTCTCAAAATTCCAGCCAAGAGATACTTTACAGAGATCACAAAGCCCACCACCCAGCAGGAAAGGGAAAAGGGGTGAATGATGCTCTTTCTGGGGGTCTCTCGCTACTAAGTAGCCGCTTCTTTGAAGCCTTTCAAAACACCCATCCAGACGGACAGCACTTTCCGGGAGGGCTGCAAAGATGCGGGGATTGCGTGGCGAGCCCTCCGCGGTGCCTCCGGGGGCTGGGAGCAGGAGGCGCACCAGGAGCCGCAGGCTGGGTGGGTGCTCCTGGCTCCGGGAAATACGAGCAGGGACGAAGGCAGAGCAGGGACGAAGGCAGAGCAGGGACGAAGGCAGAGCAGGGACGAAGGCAGAGCAGGGACGAAGGCAGAGCAGAGCAGGGACCTTTCCGCACGGCCGCACCGGGGACAGCCCGCAGGCAGCGGGACGGCGCGGGGCTGCGGCTGCACATGGAGAATGGTGCTGGCCGGGCCCGAGGGATGCCCTGGAACGCCGCGGGAGCTGTGGCAGTGTCCCAGCATCCCAAACCCGGCGGTCAGGGCAACGCACGGGCTCCACTTCCACCGTCCCCGCGGCGCTCCAGGGCCCGCGGTGACCGCGGCGGCTGCGGACCCGCCCGTCCGGGGCGGGGCTCGGCGGGGCGGGGGCTCGGACCCAGCCCGGCCGCGTTCGCCGCCGCCGCCGCCGTCCGCAGGTGCGCAGGTAGGAGCCGCTCCCGGGAGCGCCAGGCACCCCCTCCCGCCCGCTCCCGTGTCGCTGTCTCCCCGCCCTGTCGCGAATTGTCGCCCCCGCCCCGGCCGTGGTTCGGTGCCCGCGGTGGCCCCGAGCTGCGAGCGGGGCAGGGCCGGGGGTGTGGGGCGGCGCTGGGGCTGCGGCGGGAGCCGGGACCCCCGTGCGGCCCGTCCTGCGGTGTCCGGTGTCACGGCAGGGTAGACACGGGCTAGGAAAGGATTACAGCCGCTTCAGCCACGGCCTGAAGGACCCAGCTGTGGAACAGCTCTGCCAGGTCGTGGTTTCGGCACCCCTCTCACCCGTGAATCCCTGTGGGGAATGCAGCCCTTCGGCGCTGGGGGATGACAGAACTCGGCAGGGTTCTCGGCCGGGTTGCTGCATAGGGGTCTGTGAAGGAGCTCCCCTGGGTTGAGGGTGTGGGGTGGGACACGTCCTGCCTTCCTGAGATCCTGTCAGGATGGCTTGTCAGGACACGCAGGCTGTGTCCGGATAAATTCCCGGGAGGGAGTTGAAGGTGTCGAGAAAGGCCGTTCAGCTGTGCTGTGGTGCCTCAGGGAAGGAAGGGCGAGATCCTCTCTCTGAGTGATAGGAAGATGCTGGATGCTGATGTCCCGGGGTCGCTTGGGCTCGCAGTCTTAGCTTTTATTTAGAGCATCGTGCTTATGCCAGACCTTTGATTCAGACCCCTTAAGCCACAAAGGTTTAGAGATTGCAGAAATGATGAATTAACCTTTCTGCCTTTTTTTAATTTTTTTTTTTTCCCAAGCAAAGCTCCTTGTGAAAGTGACCCTAAGGGTTGTCTGATCAACATTCACACAGTCCTCGTGCCATGGCAATGTTCACATGCATGGTTAATCAGGAATAGCAATTCAATATGGAGGAGGGCAGTGTGTGAAAGGTATATCCTGATGCTGACTGCCTTTTGTGTCTTGCTCGAACAGATGACAGTGCCTACAAGAAGGGGACTTGATTCTTGCCCCCTTTCTGCCTTTGGGTAATGGGATGAAGACAGGGGACTTCTATTAGCGTGACAAATGTCTTGCTACTGATTTCACTGATGAACTGTTAAAAGTCAGATCGTTTGCTCGTGGTTATCCATGCCCAGCTGTCAGCATTTTCTAAACCTGGGTGCTGAAAGTGCAGTTGTTTCATTTCCCCTTTTAAGATTCTTTGTGCTGCAGTGTTTGCTTTTCAGATGCAGAGCAGGGATGTGTGCTTGTAAGAACACCAAGGTTTTCAATTGTTTGGGATTTTTTTCCTTGGATGAAAGGTCATGTCCATGGTTTTCTCTCTTCCCCCAGCCATTTCCGGGCAGCCTGAGATTGCAAGATTGCGGTTTGGCCCAACAGAGAGACTTTAAAGTCCCAGTCCTGCAGTCCAAGCTGAAGCAAAATGAGCTGTGATTGCAGGTTAAGTGGGAGCAAAAAAGCAAAGAAAGGTCCGTGAGAAAGGAGAAAGATGATCCTAGGCAATATATTGGGAAGGGATAGGGGGTGGTGGCAGGCAAGGAGGCTGCTGCTGCAGTAGAAGGCTTGGACCAGGAATCTCTGAGTGCACACTCCTCTGTGTCACTGATTTCCAGTGTGCTGTCTCAGTGAGGAAATTACTGGCCCTGTTATCTAAAATGGGAATAATTGCGGAGTTTTGCTGTCTCAAGAAGACTTGCAAAAGTCTCTCCTTGCCTTAGGTCCCTGCAGATTGCAGAACAGGTCACCTCAGGTTCAGGGGTGAGGGCAGGATGAGAGTGCAAAGGAAGAAAAACACATTGGGAACAGGTGGAGAGAGAAGAGTGAATGGGAGGAGAGGAGAAGACTGATGAAGGTTCAATAATCGTGAAAGGAACTGTTAAAACAGCTGTAGGTTACCTGCATGGGGTTTATTGCACATTTTTAATGCTGAGGTTGCTGCTGGATGGTCCTGCCTGCTGGGGAGAGGTCTGGGCTGCCTCTCCCATTGGTAGCAAAGGGAAGGGAGCAAAAGCCTGGAGGATGTGGGCTGATCTGCTGCGATGGTGGGGAAAGTGTCCAGCATCCTCCCTGCAATTTCCTGAGCTGGGGCAGGTCCAGGTACTTAGGGAGAGAACTTCTGCTCTTGCTGTATTATTTCTTGCTTCCCGTGAGGAACCACTGGTATTAATAGTGGTGACTGCCTAAACCAGAAGAGCCAGTGGCCCTTCCATTTTGGCACCACAGGTCTGCAAGAGTGGGTTTTGCCTGCCAAGACACTGAGGATGGCCACAGCTTTGTCAGAGAGAGCTTCCTCAGTGTGGTCTTGGCCCAGCTGAACGCTCCTAGAGGTGATTTGATGTGGTCTCCTACAGGAAAGTCTGTCCCTGAAAATATTTCAATAGACTTTGAAAGTAATAATCCCTTTGGATGCAATGTAGAGGCTGCTCACACAGGCTTGGCCCCTGTTTAACAGCTGGAAGCTGTTCCCTGCTTCCCTCTGTGCGTTGTATTTCCTTGAAGGGAAATGTATGGCACCTCTCTAATGTAACTCCCCCAAACACCCTACAAAAAGCAATTTATGGTTGTAGCTGCTTGGGACACTGGTAAACAAAGGAAATTAGTTCCTACAAATAAGGAATGCTGGCAATGAAGTGGTGAACACCACAGAAATGACTGTCTATGACAGCTTACCTCGTACTTTTCCTCTCAGGGCAAATAATTTCCACAAGTCTCAACAGAGTCAAAAGTCAATCCCTGTGCCAGAGAAGGCCACTTTAGTAGGATGACAAAAGCCAAGTCATGGGTACTGCATGTCCATTCCTTGTAGCTCTCCCTCTGGCCCATCACCTGGTTGCTGCTTCTCTAGGTCTTTGGTGGTTAATATGTGAAGAAGGAGGACCTCTTCCTGTGGAAGGGTAAGTCCTCAGGCTGGAGAGGTTGATGAGGGAAAACTGTCCTGAGAAAAGAGTGCTCTGCCACAATCCCTAACAGGTCACAGGCTTTGGATGTTTTCCCCATGATGAGTTGCATTTACCAAAGGAAATGCTCCTCTGGGGACAGTGTGCATCTTTTCCAAAGTGCAGAGCTGCAGTGGAGAAAGGAACTTATGCTTCCAAAAGGTGACTAGACGATGGGTAAAAGGAATAAGAGAGGTGACAGACAGGGTGAACAGGTGGGAGAAGCTCTGTAGCTTGAGTGTGTGTTTTCTGTTTCGTGGGGAAAAAACAGTGGCAGGGTAGAAAAGGCAGGGGGACCTGAAATTTTTCTGGCCTTGCAGAGCACGTATTCTCGTCCATAAACTACAGGAGAAGGAGACAATATCATCAGGAATAATGTTCTGCCAAGTCTGTTCCCCTGGGCTTAGTCTGTTTTTCCTTACCTTCAAAGCTATTTGTAAATCAACACTTGAAGTTTCACCTCCCTGTTAAGTGTTCTTTGCCACTCCCAACACTTACATTGTTTTCCTGATAATGGGACAAACATTTTGGGTAGACTTCCTTCCCCCTTCTGATGTAATGTGTGTCTTGGCTTTGCTTGCTCATGCACTTTGGAAATGATTGAAAAAGACATTTGTGATTTTTCGGAACTGAGGAGCAAATAAAACACCTCTATCAGTTTATTAATACCCTGTCAAGACCTTTGTATGTTATGGGAGAAGAAACACTCAATCTGCTTGTTGCTGCTTCATTGGATTGTGGTCATTCGATTGGGGTGGTTGAGGTGGAGGACAATCACTGGACAGCCTGTCTGCACAATGCCTCTAACTTCCTGGGCTTTGCAATAACATCAGCCTGCATTTCTGTATTGCTTGCAGAGCAAGGAGAAGGTTTCAGAGACTCTTTCCTCACAGCTCAGCTGAAGCAGGGAGAACTTTGCTGGGTTTTTTTGGTTTTGTTTTTGGTTTTTTTTTTTTGGGTTTTTTTTTTTTTTTTGAGGAGATAGATAGCCCTTCTCATTTTCCATCAACTCTTTACTTTGGGGGTTGGCTGGGACTTTGAGGGAAGTGCCCTTCTCACAAACATCCCAAACCAGAGGATTCTCAAGGGGAAGATATGCCCATGTGGTCGTGGTGGTGGTGTGAGACTGTGGGTTTGGTTTGTGTTGAGACTCTGCTAAAGATTTCCCTTGTGTCTCAGAAGTCTGGTGAAAGTGGCCCCAATCTTGAGCATCTCTGTGCTAAGGAAACTTTCCTGTCTGACCATGCAGAAGCCACTCTGTCAGTCTCACTCCCACCACCCCAGGCTGTCACTGCTGGGACCGAAGCTCTTTCACAGCGGGTGGTTCCATTAAGCTGATGTGTGCCTTGCTTGATTCCCTTCACACCCCCTGTATTTATACAGTCAGACAGGTTTTCCTCACTGGCTGGACCCCAGGATTCCCATAGCAGAGTCCCAGAATCCTGGACCCTTTAAGTAATTTAATCATGGTGCAATAACAGCTGGAATTGATGCATTCAGGGGGCTCCCTGCACTAAGGAATCCCTGGCCTTTTATACCCTCATAGTCTATGTGCCATTCCAATCGTGATTTTTAGTCTGGGGCCTTCCCACTTTTATGTGGGTTCTACAGAGTCTCTGGGTGACCAGCCTTCCTTGGCAGGTGCCACAAATCTCCATGCCCTTTGCTAGGCAAAGGGTAGATCCCCAGGTCATGGCCCCTTGCATGTGGCTCCAGCTACACCACCACACCCTGCAGCTCTCACTGCGGCTGCTACTTGTATTCCTCATCATCTGCACTTGGAGAGAGTAAGGCACCTGCCCTGGGAGGTGGGCAGTCCAGCACTCACTGGGAGAACTCACTGGGAGCTGGTTGCCACCTGACTTGTGCAGCTCCTGGGGTCAGGAGGAGCTAGGATGGCTGGATCTTGCAGTGAGTGCTCCCTAGCAGAACGGGATCCCTGGGGCAAAGAAACACACAGCACCTGCAAAATGCAGTTCTCCTCAGCTCACCCTGGCTGTTCCTGCCTGGTTTCACTGCCTGCTGCCCCAGCTCCTTCCCTCTGAACTGGCTGTTACCTGCTGCCTTACCTAGCTGCTCTCTTCCTCCTTCACCTATTTGCAGGCTGAGGGCCACAACAGCCCAAGCCCTGCTTGATTGTATGAGTGGGACCTCATGAAAGTCAGCATGATTTGGCATAGGTTCATGGGTCAAAGCCTTCAGAGCCCCCCTTTAGTCCTGTGGTGGCAAATCATATTAATTTTTCTTTTCTAACACGCAGGAGCGTGGTCTGGAAGCGGGGTGTGCCTGGTTCGTGCAGCGCCAAATGCAAGACAGGCAGACTCAGCCCACAGGAATTGAAAGTTGGTGTCTCTGGCTGTAACACAGCAGCTCAGCACTGCTTGCTAAATGGCCTGTAAGTACTTACACCCATGTGTTACTGGGGGTGAACGTTGTCAGGCAGCAAGAAGTAGAAAACGAAGGGCACTTTTTGAAGTACAGTGGGGTGCTCTGTCCTCAGGACCCAGCGGTGCTGCAGGAATATCTCTGGGTTAGACACTGTGGATATCAATATGTCCTTTTCTCCCCTGTTTTTTTGTGATTACAAGGTTTCATTCCTTTGTTGCACTTGGCCCATCTCTGATAGATTTATGGTGGCCAGAGTACTTCATTAGCATGCTGAATGCAGTCACAGTGTGTGAAATGAGACAAGAAACATGTACTGATGTTGCCGTGGGTGAAAACATTGCCTCTCAACATTGTTGCACAATTACTGAAGCATCTCTCCTGCTTTCCCCGTGCACAACCCAGAGATGTCTTTACCTTTTCCCATTCCTCTTATATAAATGAAATGAAAATGGCATTTCTGCACATCCTTGATCATGATAGGTGGGTACCTGGAGCAAGCAGAACATTCTACCCTGGTTACAGAGGGGATCACTTCTTCTCTTGTTACCCCACCATTTTGTTATGTATTTACAAGCCTCTGTCACATCTTATCTCTCTCATTGTGTACTCACACTGGAAACCTTGAGATAAACCTGAAAATGCCCTGCTTTGTTATGTTGGCATTTGTGACTTGTGGGTGGCAGGTTATATAATGTGCTGGTGTGTATCCACTCAGTTACAATGATTAGGTATCAAGTGACTGTGGTTATTTTTGCTTTTAAAACCAACAGAGCTGTAGTGGGCTCCCCCAAAGGACAGAATGCTTTTCCCCCCGTTGATTGTTGCTGACTGGCAGCAATTCTTTATGACTTGGTCCATATTTTCAACAGTGTCCTCCTTCTCACAGTGTTCCTGGCTTTGTACCTATTCTGTGAAATAGCCCAATGGCCTAGTGCTGTGAAATGCAGGAGTTGCACTGGCTTATTATGCATTTCAACTGCATCTACATGCTTTAGTCTTAAAAAAGATGTATGATTCTGTTAGTGTGGTGATTTTGTCCTTCCTTACATTCATGTTCTCATGAATGGTGGAAGCAACTTCAGGAGGAACCTGTGACTTTTCTTGGCAGATGAAATTAAGATGTCCATATTAAATGAACCTTGAGCAAGCAGCAGTATATGTTTGGATAGCTGCCTGCTGTAATTGAAGTTTGTACATTAGAGGAACGGAAGCTTAATTGGTTGAGGGTGTATAGCAGGCCAATGATAAAAAAAGCAGAGCAAGCAGCTGACAGTCTCAGCAGATTTAGACATAAAAATGGAACTGGAGATGAGTAAGCTTGCATTGAGAGAAATTCTCAAGACACACACTGGGGCAGTGCTAATGTGAAACTCTTTTCACATTACTCTGTACCCTTACTCATATTAGCTGGCAGCAGGAGCACATCTCAACTGGGATTTTGCAGTGCTGCTGTGAGAGCGTGTACCAAGAGGGACTGGAAAACCACATGTGAGCTTTTGAGAAGGTGGGCTGGGTCAGCTGTGACACTGAAAATGTTTTTGTTAGTTTTGTGAATCCATTGCACCATGAGGGCTTTCTGTTGCTGAAGGCACTCCTGGGCAAGCCGTAGCGATGGAAGACAAATGGGTATGGGAAATTACCAACTGCCTCTTGGATGCAGTGTGTTTATTTGGGAGGACATGGGCTGGCAGAGATTGCTGCTGTGGCCAACTGGAGTTGACTGCTCAGATTTGGCATCACTGGACATGGCAGCAATGCAGAACAGAGCTGTGGAGAGGGAGTTTGGCTTTATGTCATCCCTGTGGAGCAATTAACTGTGAAAGACATATAACATTTCCTATAAAGAATTTTAGTAATTTTTCCTATCATTCTTGGCATTATGCTTTTGCCAAACTGGTGTGGTGCTGCAGGAGAGGCTGATGTTTGGGTTCCTTATTCTCCTGTCCCTGCTACTTTTAGAGGTGTTGGTCTTAGCATAGAGGTCTCCCAGCTTGAAGATACAAACACGGGGGACATCCCTGAGGAGGACAAGGCTAACCCAAAGGCAGCTGCTGAGAATGATGTCTGCTTGAACACTATTGCAAAGCTAGGCAGGTTTGGCACATGTTCAAGGTTTCTTCCTTGGAAGAAGTTGGGATTACATGCAATTTTGCTCTTGGCACCTGAATAACACAGCAGGGAATAAATGA
Source organism: Certhia americana (assembly GCA_018697195.1). Taxonomy (NCBI): domain Eukaryota; kingdom Metazoa; phylum Chordata; class Aves; order Passeriformes; family Certhiidae; genus Certhia; species Certhia americana. The sequence goes on along the minus strand of JAGMWU010000040.1, from coordinate 1,153,941 downwards.
GAAATGTGCGGGAGCTGAACTGAGCCGTGTTTTTAAACCATCCTCTGCCCACGTTGGGATGCTGAAACATATCCAAGCATATGTGGGCCGTGTCAATGGCCAGCATTAAAAGGTGTTGCTGTTTGGGGACACAGGAGAACAGGACACTTTCCTCCTTTTGGCATTTCATCTGTCAGATGCAGGTGCCTTCCTTCTTTTTGACTAGCTGAAATGAGGGTCTGAACACGGCGCTGGCTTCCCAACAGGACACTGTGCTCTGCACTGATCGTTCATTTAATATGCAATGATTTCAGATGTCGTTTTCTGTTAGTGGCTGATGGTAGAGGACCCAGTGTGGCACTGTGAATATTAAACAGAGGGCTGTTTTCCAAGGAGGTGAGTTTGTAGCCATGTTGCTCTGACTTTGGGCACTAGTATTTGCCTTGCTCCATTTTAGAGCTCAGCACAAAACAGTGATTGTCTAGACAGTATTTTCACATCTCCCCACTTCATTCTGGTGTGGAGTCCATGTCCCTGTGTGCTGCCTCACTGCTCTGCCTGGGGGAAATGCCCTTGCCACCTCCCTCTGCACAACAGACAATGCTGAAATAGCTTGTGAAGGCTGCTGTTTCCATGCTGGGAGGTGAAGGAGCTGCAGCAACCCGTTAATGAGGACAGGTGTTATGGCTACTGTTTGCTTTTATTGTGTAAATGAAACTTCTGTACTTTTCAAAGGGTGAGGGGTAAATAATAACATGTGCCATCCCCTGACATGAAAGAATTGTGTTGCTTTGGCTCAGTCCAGCCACCACCAGAGACAAGAGGAGAGTCAAGCACAGCAGTAATTACCTTGCTGGAACAGGAGGTGGAGGTGGAGGCCAAGGGAGGAGGGGGGAATTTGGCCACAGTTACGCCTGCCTCGAATGGGGTGCTGGCACTTGGGCACTGTGCTGCCAGAGGCTGTCAGGAACATGGTCCTGTGGCATGTGGGGCAGCTACGACCTGGAAGTTGTCCTTGAGTTTGCTGTCACGGGTCTCCCAATACCATATCACCATCCAACACCAGCTAAGGAATGCTGCTGCAGTGCTGCTGAGCAGCAGGAGGAAAAGGCAAGGGCAGCACTTCATGGAATAGCTGCAAGCACAACAGCGGGAGCTGTGTGGGTTACAGAGATCTGAAATGTGGCGTCTCCTGTGCTGCAGGAGAAGAAAAGAAGTGAGATGGGAAATCTAGTCCCCTCATTGATAATTTCTTCTGATCTGTTCACTGTGCTAAAGATCTGTATGTACACTGGAGCTGCCTGCCTTTTAAATCAGCATACCTAATACTTGCATCATTTCATGCTCCATGTCTGCAGTTCTCTCTGCTCCCAGGTCAGAGAAGAGACCTTTTCTGACTTCTTCTCTGTCTTTTAAGATTTGGAATTCAGCCTTACTCCAGGCTGTCTGTACAAACAGCACCAAATCGTGGCCTCATGGCTTTGTGCAAGTGTGATGTGATTCTGGGCACTGTCAGGGTGTTGTCTTGTACCCCTGCTAGGCCATTTGCAGGGAAAACAAGACAGCTGACCTGTAGAGGTGAGGGTGCCATGCCTTCTCTACAGGGTGTGGGGAGCCTCACTCAAGCTCTTCAGCCTCTGTCCCAGTGAGGCAGGGCAGGAATTGGTGTTTGGGGCCCCAAGCAGTCCAGACAGCATGTCCTTTTCAGCTTAGGGTGCCTTAGGGGAGTAGTGAACTGGGGGCTGCTGTGAGATGCTGGAGGTGCTGACTCTTATCTGGGTGTTCACAGCAGGGAGCAGACCGTGGCTCTGTGCTGCAGATGTAGGAAAGCCAGGGGAGTTGAGAGGAGATTAACACTGTGGGTACTTTCTTCTCTGGGGCAAAGGGGAGGGTCATGGCTTTAAGGACTTGGACGAGGAGGTAATTGATTTGCAAATGCGAGCAGGCTCGGGTGAGAGGCTGTATCTCTGAGCTGTCCTGGCACTCCAGGGTGCCTCACTATGCCATGTGGGTGCTGCTGGTCCCAGGAAATGCCTGCCCTGCAGCAGGGAGAGGGGCAGAGCACAGGGGCACAGGTGCTGCTGCCCTGGTGAAAGTAAAACAGGTATTGGAGCTGTGAGTCTGGTGTTTTTCCCCTCTCTTTGTGTCTCTTGGCTGTGCTGGTTCCCAGAGGAACATTTATGGAGGAGGACAGAGCATGAGACAATTCTTGATCCATTATCAAAGGACTCACATGGAGACATAGGACTCTCTGTGTTCGCAGCACAGCGGCGTTTCCGAATTGCACATATTACAGGAACAGCCCCGGCATTCCAGATGCTCATCCAGCATGATCTTGCCGGAGGACAAATGCTTCCTCGGGAGGCGGTGTCCGCAGCATCCTTACGCCACACGCAGGATTTCACAGTGCCTGCATGTCAAGAGCTGATGCTGTTTGCAGCGCCTCATCCCGGCTCCTGACAGTGCGCTAGGAGCCGGCACTGGAGCTTGGCTCCGCTCTAGGGGTGGCCAGACGCTATTTTTAGCTGCTTGCTGTGGCCAGGATGGGAGCTGGTCGTGTGCTTTGTGGAGATGATGACAGCACGGGCATCCCTCTCTCTCTCCCTGCTGCAGGCTTTGCTGAGGCAGCGTGTGTGGAATTGGTAATGATCCTGGCAAGGAGGCTGCCTTGCCTTGTGCGTGTGGGAAGTAGTGGGGAATCAGAGCTGCAGGTCTTGTGGTCACCTGGCACAAAATCCTTAAGAGAAATACTTTGAAAACCACTCAGATTCTGTAGGTGTGGTTGAAAAGTCTACCGCTCCAGTGCCTGGGTTGTTACAAACTGTGTGGAGGATGCTGCCTGTGTGCAGCAACTTAACCCCTTCTGCCAGTAAGAAAGGTTTGCAGTGGCCATGTAGAGGAGCTTGGTACCTTAGCATCTGCTGTGGGGGTGCCCTTCTTGCTCTCAGAAGAGAGGGGCTAAGGAGGGTGGGTGCTCCAGCCCTCCGTTCTTACTTTGTTCTTTGTTTCTAGCAGGTATGGATGGGAAGAAATGCAGCGTGTGGATGTTTTTACCTCTTGTCTTTACCCTGTTTACATCAGCTGGATTATGGATAGTGTAAGTTATCTCCTGCTGGTTATTTGGGGGGCTCATTAGGAGAGTCTTTTGGGGATGCTCTGCCCTTGAGCTTCTAGGAAGGCACATGATAGGGGCAGGGGTGAGTCTGTGCCAGTTCATGGCTTGAAGTATCATATTTTTATCCCTGAGTTTCCGTGCTCCCCAGGCCAAGTTGCTGACCTTGCTTTCTTCCTGGTATGTGTTATTGGGAGATGCCTGAAAAGGGACAGCCAAAGATGTAAAAATTTCCTTTAATCACATTTTCTTTGAATGACTCAGCAGAGAACTTGGAGAAAGACTTAGTCCCTGCTTTGGGGTAGAAATTCAAAATCTGCAGCATCCAGCACCATATTGAAAACCTGCCAGCAGCTTAATGCTGACGCCTCACTTTCTCCCTAATGTTTCTTACCAAAATGTTTGCAAGACATGCATTTTCCTGAGCTGGGCTCTCTCCAAGCATGCAGGCATCTGACTGCAGCATGAATTTGGGACTGATAAATGTGTGATCAACAGCTATGCTCAGGCTGAGAAGCAGTTATGTTGTAGGACGTGGCTTTGGCCATCGTCTATGGATGCTGTTTTTCAGCAGCAGGGGTAGCTTGAGCCTTTTGTCTGCCTCTGTTGCTTGTTATTTTTCTTGTCCATCCCCTCTCTATTAAAACAGCTTTTGTGGATGGAGTACCATAGTAAACCTGATGAATCAAAATGACTCAAACTAAAAATGAAAACATTCCCCTGGCTGGTTATTTTTAAGGCAGCTCAGGGCAGTGACCCTGTTTGTCTACTCAATCGTGCAAATTAGATGCAACACAAAGAAAGGCACGTGGAGTGAGAAATAAGCAAAACTGCCTGCTTGAGCAGAGGCAGTCTCCTTCAGCAGATCCTGCCAGAGGGCATTGAAACACTTAGTATTGTTTGAATGATATTTAGAATGGAAACTAGGATGAGGTTTTACACTCCCTTTTTTTCCCCCCTTTTTCTTGACAGGTACTTTATAGCAGTGGAAGATAACAAAATTCTCCCACTAAGTGTACCAGATAGGTAAGAGCTGTTTGTGGGCTTTATATTCAATCACTTGTTTCTTTGAAATAATGAAACAGTTACAGGAAAATGGGAAAGAAAACCTTGAATCTTTATTCCTGTGCCTGTGTCTCTTAGGAAACCTGGTCCCAAAAGACCGCCTTATATAAGGTAAATGAATTCTTTTCTTCCAAGTACTGCTCTGGTTAATGGTTGCTATTTATGTGTCTTTGCTATCCTAGAGTTACAATGATACACTTTATATTTTCAAGTATTGCAGGTGATGCACCTCCTGCAAGCTGTGTGTTTAGTCAAGTCTTGAACATGGCAGCATTTCTAGGTAGGAACCACAACTGGAGTTTCTTTCTTTCTGTTTGTTTTAAGAGTCACTGAAAAATAAGTAATATCCTGTACATATTCTTCTCAAATGTGGTGATGTGAAACCTTTTGAACTGTCATTTCATTGCTGCTGCTTCCCATTGCAAAGAAAGAAATGTAACAGGGGAAATACAAGCTCCAGACTGCAAATGTGTTATGGGAGGTGTGATGGTAGGTGACTGTTTCAGCCTTGGTGATCATGAAATAGTTGAGTTTAGAACCTTTGCTTTAATGAGAAAAAAAGGAATTTAGGGAATCAAAGCAGAATTGATCCCCTAAATTTCAAGAAAGCGAACGTTAGGTTCCTCAGGGAGGTACTTAGCAGAATACCTCAGGAACCTGCTTTTGAGGGCTTAGGTATCCATGAGTGCTGCTTAGTCTTTCAGAACCACCTTGCAGAAGCACAGGAGCAGGCAATCCAGCTGTGTGGGATTTTGCTCAAAGAGTGGGGCAGAAGACCAGCTTGGCTTAAGAGGAAAAAGCCATTATAGGGTCTCTGGAAGGGAGGTTAGGCTTTGCAGGAAGATTGCAGAGCTGTGGTTTGTATATGCAGGGAGAAGACAGGAAAGGTCAAAGCTGAATTTGATTCAAAACTGGCCAGAGTTGCTTCAGATAACAAGAAGAGTGTTTTTAAATCAATGGCAAAAGGAGGCCTAAAGAAAATGTTGGACAGATACTTGTTAAAGGCTGTAATCTGACTAATAGGGATAAAGAACAAGCAGAGGCATTCAATGCTTTTTCTGCTTCAGCCTTTAATAAAATGCTGATAGACCTTGAGCTGTCCAGTCCTCTGAGCTGAAGGACTACAAGTGTGGGAGCAGTGACTGTTCATTTGTAAGCACTGGAATTGTCAGGGACCAGATGTATCAGCTGGATGCTGACAAGTCCCTTGGTCCTGGATGGGATTCATCCCAGAATTCTGAAGGAGGTGGTGGATGTTAGGGCAGAACCCCTCTCTATCATCTACCAAATGTCTTGGGATTCTGGGGAGGGTCCTGCTGACTGGAAGCCAGCCAGTGTTACTCCAATCTACAAGAAGGGCATGAAGAAACACCCAGAGACCTACAGACCTGTTAGTATAACCTCAGTTCCTGGAAACATTATGGACAAGATGATATGGGCACATGTAAAGAATAATGCAATCACCAGGCACAGTCAGCATGGGCTCACAAAGGGAAAATCCTCTTTAACAAATCCAATATCCTTCTATGACAAGACCACACACCTGGTGGATGAAGGGAAGGTGTTGGATGTAACTTTTCTGAATTTTAATAAGACTTTTGACACTGTCCCTCACAGCAGTCTTCTGGAGAAGTTGTCCTCCTGTGAGATCAGCAGGTTCACAGTGCACTGAGTGAAGACTGGCTGAAGGACAGGACTCACAGGGCTGTAGGGAAGCTACATCTGGCTGCCATCCAGCCACCACTGGTGTCCCTCAGGGCTCAGTGCCAGGGCCAGTTCTGTTCAATATTTTTATCAATGAGCTGAATGAATGATGTGAAGGCACCATTAGCAAGTTTGCTGGTGATCCCAAACTGAGAGGTGCTGTTGACTCTCCTGAGAAACCAGATGCTCTTCCAAAGGGATCTAGATAGCTGGGACATTGGGCAGTGATTAATGGGATGAAATTAAACATGTCTAAATGCTGTATCCTACACCTGGGACGGAGTAACACTGGACTCAAGAAGAAATGGGTAGTGGAAAGGGAGGTGTGGATCTCTTCCTCCTCAGATCCAGTGACATGACATATTGGAATGGTTTAAAGCTGCTCCAAGAGGAGTTTAGACTGAACATTAGGAAGCATTTCTTTACTGAGAGAGTGGTCAAGCACTGGAATAGGGTTCCTAGTGAGATGGTTGATGCCCCAAGCCTGTCACTGTTTAAGAAGCATCTGGACAATGCCCTTAATAACACACTTTAACTTCTGGTCAGCTCTAAATTGGTCAGGCAGCTTAATTTGATGATTGTTGTAGGCCCCTTCCAATAGAAATAGTCTGTTCTGTTCTAATCTCTGCTTTGTTGATTGATAAAGTCAATCTTTCCTCTGCTGTGTTTGTGTACTTCTGAGAGCTGCTTTTAGCTTGTATCTCTGACCACGTTAGTTATGTCAAAGCTAAAGGAGAGGAAAACTATAGACACATGCTAGAAATGTGGGAATTACTGAAACTGAAAATACCATTGTTTTGCATGGAATACTTGTAATCCCCTTTTGTCATTCCTATCAGCTTTTAGAAAAAGATCACATAATTTCAGGAGTCTGTACTGTAGAAATAGAAATTAAAAAAATTCCTGTACGTGAGCTTGAGTAGTCACAGGTGGCTGTCCCAAACAATTGCCTAGGGATTAAAAATAGAAATCCTTTTTTTGGATGGGAAAAAAATTCTCATTTTTAAGGTTTTGGAGTGGATTGATTAACTAGAGCAATTGTGAGTGAGTAAATTCAAATATCTTTTGCAGTTTGGGTAAAAGTGGGTATTTTTCACTTACAGTGCCCTTATGTTCCTAAACCGTGTTTTTGATATTATACCAGGGGTTTTGTGGAAAATGCAGATCTAATTTGCTAGGGCAGACTATTTACAACAATATGAGCTGCATGCTATCAATTTGAGCATGAGCATAAGAAGGTGTTTGACAGCAAGCAAATTTCCCTGTTCAGGAAAATTGATTTATAATGATCTGGCTTGAATCACATCTGAAGGACAACTGATTGCCTGGCTTTCTGTATTATTCCATGCACCATTCACTAGGGAGGGCACAAATACACAATTGGAGTATATTATGGGGTTGTGCCATATCATATGTTGTATGATATATCATATCTATCTTGTATCACGTACCATAGTGCTTGGGGGAATTGTTAGCTTGGAAGGAATGTTATTCCATTCTTCATGGAAAATTAGTGCAACATTTTGGCTTGTATTTGTGGCAACAGAACTTGTTCCAGAGGAGAAGAGGCAGTGGGCATTATGGCAAACCCTGCAGAAGTACGTATGTGCCATTCATATGCTTTTTAATACAAGTGGGGTTTGACATACCTCCTCTGAGAGAGCTCAGGACTTGTGAGTGAAGTGAAGTGATGCAAGTCCAGGTGCCACTAAGTGGCACACCACTATGGTGTGCATGTAATAGACCATGTGCTGGGAGCTTCACAGGCAAGCAGGAAGGTGTTCTTTCCCACAGAAAATTTACAGACAAGGCATAATGAGAAAAGGAAGCCTGGAGCTTGCTGTATCTGGATTACAAGATAAATGCTTCATGTGCTTAGTCTTGTCCCTGATTAAGTGGGAGGGGGGCATGCAGAAGCAGAAAGCAGAAAGGAAAAAGAGGAGAAGGGATCTGTGAGCCCCCAGGCAGGTGTCTGCTGCAGCAGGTTCTACCTACTGATGCCCCTTGCCTTGTGTTTCCTTCGCAGCGCTTGTTGTGGCTGTCCTGCGCTTCATTCAGCTGAAGCCAAAGGTGCTCACCCCTTGGCTGAACATCAGTGGCTTGGTGGCACTGTGCTTGGCCTCTTTTGGGATGACCCTACTCGGCAACTTTCAGGTATTGCTTTTCAGGCTTGGACTGCTCTGTCTGGGGTGTGAGTTCCCTGCTTTACTAGTGGGTCTGCTTGGGTCTTTGAACAGCCAGTGATGTGAGCCTGGGAAAAGCATGTGCCCCATTCCTCCCTTTACCTGCTCTGCCACCTCTGTCTGCCACTTGTGTGCTGAGATGAAGGGCCACAATCACTTTTCACTTGTCTTCATTGTCTCCAGCAGGATTTGCACCTGTGTGCTTAGATTGGTCCTGCTGAGAGCCGCAGCAGGAGCCTCCCGAATTTCTTGAGCCCTGGGAGTTGGCACAGATGGCCCTGGGTAAAAAGGGTTGAGCAGGGAGTTTGTGGACACATCTGTCAAACAGATGCACAAATGCCCATACTAATTTAGCAGACAGCTCTGTGTCCTTTTAAAACATATGTTGCTTTAAATCTACCTCCTGCTGCTCCTCAGACCTGCCGGGAGAGGGACAGAGCAGAGGATGTGATGGGTGTCTGGGTGAGGGGCCCTCCCATTCTCCTCCTGTCCTGCAATGTTACAGGAACAAACATCTGCCACATCAGAAGGGACAGTGTCCCCTGTGGTTACGATTGTGCCTGTCAGGGTGTTAGAGTCAGTGGGGCTTGTGTTTGACTCTGAGGCTCTGCCTCTCACTGGGGTGCAAGTAATGACCCCCAATAATGGCAGGAACTGAGAAAGGTCAGTGCAGGCTGGATGCTTCCCTGGCTCTGCATGACAGGGACCAAATACAGAAATGGTAATTGTTTTGTGAAGGGTGAGGAGGATCTCTTTGGATTGTACAGTTACTGAAGGAATGTAGTGTCCTTCACAGTTGACTTTTTTTTTTTTTTTTTTGAATGAGGTGTGAGATAATTTGACTTTTATGGACTTGGGCTTCCTAACTCCACAGCACAAGCCCAAAACTCAGGGTCTTCTTTTTGTACAAGAGCTTCCCAGCTAGGAATTATGAAGCTTTTGTAACAGCTTTGTCTACCACTGAGAAGAGTATTTCTGGTACAGGACAGGCACTAGGATACAGTTTCAACCTCTCCTTTCTTTTTTCTCTCTTCAGAGAAAATGATTGTAATTTAACAGTAGATGCTTTGAATCATGCCTGACTATAAATTCTGATTACTTTCTGATATCTGATTCAAGCTGTCCATTCCTTGTTAGTTACTTGTATCCCTTCTTAGATCTTTTGCCAAACACGAAAACATGTGGTAATGAGACCTTAGTTAATGCCTCTCCCTGCCTGACTGCTGAGCTGAATGTGGCATTAAATCATATTTCTGGAAAATTATACATTGGGTGTTTTAGAGAGACATTACAGCTGTGAGTCCCTTGCAGTGCTGACTATCTTGGGAAAGGCAGCTCAATCCCATTTTTGCCTGAAGGACTATTTGGACCAACTCTTGAAAGAAATTCAGGGTAGAGAGGAGGAGAGATCCAGTGGAGGCACAGCAACTATATTGTTGTACTGTAGATTGTGTCTTATTTGATGGGTATTTGTTAAATTATCAAACAGGAACTAAGGCTGCAGGGAGAAGTTTCAGACTGGTGGCTTCATTTCTAGAAAAGCCTCAGAGGCAGAGGGAAACTGGAAATTGCTTGGATTAAGTCCATTCTGGACTTTTCAAATGGATTTGCAGCCTCAAGGGATCTTTTTGCACATTCTTGCTAGTTGAACCTGGCTGTCATTTTGCCTTGCAGTGTTGCATAATCAGAGCCCTGTGGAAGAGGGACAGCCCAAGGAACAGGGAAGCACTGGCACTCCAGAGAGGTTGAGTTCATATTGCCTCAGACCCCAATGGTGGAGGATAGGCAGAAGAAATTTGGTGGGAGAAACTTGCCAAACCAGGAGCATGCATTTGTGTTTTAGCTTGTGCTAGCTCAAGGGGCTGTCAGGGCTCTGCTCCCTGCAGCTGGCACTGAAGGTGCACAATTTGCATCCATTGCAGGGAGCTGTACAAGATCCACAGTGGGTTGTCCTTGCCTGCCCTTCAAGCCAAGGAAGAATTTATTTCTGAGCTCTGCATTTGTGAGTCTTGTCAGGGAACTGTGGAGACAGTCCCCAAGCAACTGCATTTTCCACAGTGCTCTTGGGCTTTGGGCAGAAGATCTGCTTGACTGTGACAGCTGTCATCTCACCTTGGTTATGTTACACCTTTACACCTCTGCCAGAAGAAATGATCACACCCCAGTGATCCTCACTGTCCCCTACACCACCTCACCAGCAATCCAGTTAGCTATCAGATAATTCCTCTTGTGTCCAGGTAATCACTGTTTTATTTATTCCTAGCTTTCCAATGATGAAGAGATCCACAACGTGGGCACATCGCTGACCTTTGGCTTTGGGACACTGGCGTGCTGGATCCAGTCTGCCCTTACCCTCAAGATCAACCTGAAGAATGAGGGGCGGAAAGCTGGGATTCCACGAGTGGCTCTCTCAGCCAGCATCACCCTCTGCGTGGTGCTCTGTATCCTTTTGTCTAGCTCCCCAGGAAGACAGGTATTGTGTATGTTCTGCAGCAGCTCTTCTCACACCTGTCCTAGGATCTCAAAGCATTTTGGAATGCTACTCAGTCTGTCTTCCTGGCACAAGCCTATTTCAGTGCCATACTGTGTAGAGTGATGCTTCCAGATTTAACAGAAAGGGACAATTTTGCAGGTGATCTAAACAGGAGGAGATATTCACAGTGTGGGTTGAAAGGTGTTCCCGTTGCCTGCAGTGGGTGCAGTGATCTGATCCAGTTCCCACTAGGAAGCTCCTGGCAGTTAGGGGCCCACAGCCAGGTCCCCACTTGCTGGCTCTGTCCCTGGCTAGCTGGATGCTCAAGCAAATCACTGACTTCTCTGCACCTGAGTTTTCCCCTCTGTAAATGTTTATCACCCTGATCTGGGACCAGGAAACTCTGGTCTGTGTGGGAGAGCTGCTGTGCTCCATGGGCATCATTGGACAGCTGACATCCCTTTCATCTCTAGCATCACATTCACAGTATCCTTGTGGTGGGTGGATGGGTTCACCTATCCAGGTAACTTTGTTCAGATTTTTTTTTCCCTGTTGGCTTTCAAACTGTTTGGTGTCTCTGCTCCCACTTGTTCTCCTTGAATTTCCTCTTCCAGATTTCATCCTTATGGCCCAGGGCATTCACATGCATGCTTCCAGGATCCAGTGGGGCCTAGTGATGTGCTTCCTGTGCTACTTTGGCACCTTTGCAGTGGAGTTCAGGCATTACAGATTTGAGATAATTTGTTCTGAGTACCAGGAAAACTTTCTGAGCTTTTCTGAAAGCTTATCAGAAGCCTCTGAGTACCAGACAGATCAGGTGTAGCCTGTCCTCTGGCAGGGGGGAGGGGGGGCAGGTGTGGTCTCATGGGTGAAACATGACCTCATTTACACTTTTTTTGAGTTTGTTTTCATGTGCAATCATGATGGTATTGCCAAAGGGCTATGAGGGTGGCTGTCTCACTAAGAGCCAAATAAACAGAGGTGTCTGCTGGAAGGAGTGGATCCATCTCAGCGGCAGCATGAGAGAGCACAAGCTGCTTAGTTTGTGCCACCAGTGACTCTTTCTGAGCGGCTCTGTCACACTGCTGTTGGTCAAAACATTCAGCAGCCTGTCCTCGTGACGCCCCTCTGAGGCCGGTCCTGCTCTGCCCACCCTGCAGGGAAAGAGGAGAAGGAAGCAGACTTCTTCAAACATCAAGAATCTTCAGGAGTCGCCGGTTCCCAAGTCACCAGACTGTACCTTTCATGTGTTTCTCGGGCTGTTTTCTTTGCTGCCAACTGGGGGAGCTTGGCAGGGGGAGCAAGAGCAGCTGTTTCTTCAGAACCTGGAATCAGACATGGAAGACCCCAATGGACTGACTAGCTTTTATGGCAAGCAGGCAGGCATTTCTTCCAGCCTGGAAGGCAGCTGATGGTAGATCTGGGTTTGGGAGGAACTGTGCTGTGATCAGGAAGTGAGACTTAGCTGATGCTGCCTTGTAGCCATGCAGATCATCCCCAGGCAGAGGGGGTGACACAGTGGGATGCTGTGCTTGGTTTCCTGGTGGGGACTGGTAGGAGTGAGGTGCTGAATTAAGATGGGAATGACTGTGTGCTCTGAAGACAACCCAGAAAAGGCTGCTTTTTTGGTGTGTAGTGCTTCCTCCACATATTGTGTATAGTATTTCAGTAGCTTTTTTAAAATTTTTTTTTAATGTTCACTGAGGGGGAAAACATTGTGTTAGAGATACCAGGCTCATCTGCCACGGGAACAGTACCAGTGGTTCTGGGCACAGGGTTTGGTTTTGTCCTTGTGCAAGCCAAACTTCAGACATGCTGGTTTGGGCACTGGGCCCCTCAGCATGGCCAGCTGTCCTGAGTGGAGTGTGCCACAGGTTTAAATGGGCTTCCAGTGTGTCAGGAGGGAGTTCTGCCCCAGAGGCTGGGTGATCTGCCTGAGGGCTGGAGGTGCAAGAAGGGAACAGCAAAACCAGAAGCGCTTCTCCCTCCCTAAAGGGAGATTTTCAGAGGTTTGTTTTCAGAGGTGCTCCAAGCCCATTTGAAAACCCAATTTTGGGAAGGCTGCTGAAATGGCTGGGCAGGGGATTGATGGGAGTTGCTTCTCACGAACATGGCTGCTATTTTCCTCCGCAAATCAGGCTCAACATAGGTTTACATCTTGTCTGAACAAGAACATAAGCAGAAATTAAAATGGTAGGAAAAGGGGCTTGAAGGGGAACTCATAGTGCTGTGGTATTTCTGACAGAGGGAAAAGGCAAAAGGGCATTCAGTCTTCTGCAAAGGTCACAGGCCTCTCCTGAGAGGAGAAGCAGTTAAGACAAACTGTGTGTTAAGTAGAAAGCTTTCAGCCAGCCCTTTATTTTCTGTGTACCAAACTTGTTCTCAGACAGCTGTTACAAATCCACAGCACTTTTGGCCAACAGAGGGTTGTTGAGGATTGCTGAAGGCTTCCTCCTTGTAGCAGTGTCATTAGTGGAAAGCTTTCCTGGAAGGATGTGCTGAGAGTGGCCAAGGACACAGTGTGTGGCAGTGTGAGGTGCCAGCTCTTTTGAGGGTCACCCAGGGAGCTCCTCCTGGGCAAGGACAGGAGGGGACAGTCTGGTGAACATGCAGGTGGGGATCCTCTTGCACTGGCACACACTCAATCCATATGGAGCACAAAACAGCCATTTGTTGTAAGGGTGTTTTACTGTAAATAGTCCACCATTTTTTTCCCCTAACTAATTAATATTTTCAGTTTATTGTTTTTTGTAATTTTATCAAAGGAAAAAAAATGATGTGGTTATTTTCTTTCCTTTTGCTCCTTTTCCTATATGCAATACAAACTGAACTTCAGGTTTTTAGTGATAATTCTGTACATTTCTTAAGAGTATTTCTAACAGCACATTTCAGTACAACTAAATGACAACTGATATACACTGAAACATGACCACTAAATAAAGTGCTTTTATGGAGAAAGTGAGCTTTATTTTTGTCCCTACCCCAAGCATAGCTTTCTGATGGCAAAGGCGAAACAAAAGGTGAGTATTTATTTACAGTGTAATGATTAACATTATCACTTAAGGAAGCCAGGGACCATTCAGCCATGCAGATACACTTATTGTAACAGCACTAATTAGCAGGCTCTTTCTAGGAGCAGGATCACACCCATTGCCCAGCCCAGAAAGGCATCTGGACTAGTTGCCCCACAGCCTGATCTGTTACTATTAAATTTTTAGAAAGGCCATGCTGGCACAGTGTAGTTTCCTCCCCAAGTGCCTGTCTCTTTCTTGTTCTTTACCCATCAGCCTCCCTCAGCAGGGACAGCTGTAGGTGTGGATCAGAGCTCAGGAAGGCAGCATGCACATTTTATATTCTGGCTGGCTGTGAGGGCAACACACCCGTGCATGAAGTGCCAGCAGCAGGGAATGGGGAAAGGGGGATTTCAGACAGGAGTTTCAGACTGCCTCTGACTCCACTACTACCAGGTATAACCTACCTATGGCTCTCACTCCTGCACTGAGCCACAACTGAAATCCTAAAATGGTCAGGGAGGTAGTACAGCTTCCTTGGCAGGACAAGGCTGCTGCCTTGAAGAAAGGACTAGGGAAGGTGAAAGCAGGAACACAGTGTTCACAGGTTTAGAAATAAAATAATAAAATTTGCCTTTTAGGTGCTGGGATCACTGGTGCTAAGACAGGAATGCTAAGTGCTGGAGCGAACACAATGAAAGCAAAGTTGTGTGTTTATTTACTACATTAGGAAAAGCTCCATGACCATTTGATCTACAATGGCACAATTTAGGTGAGGTGAAAAGGTCAGGGGTTTAATTCCCATCAAATGCAGCAGGATGTCTGCCCTCAGGAGCAGTCATGGTTTGCTCACACACCAGTGCTATGAATGTGTGACTGGATGATGTTGGCTGGAAAAGAAGCTCCATGGGTCAGTGCTGAGATACTTCAGAAATGCTGTCAAGCTGACTTTGGGGTTCAGTCAGTTGTATCCCATAGCATAGCACCATGATGCAGCAGTGAAGTGTGTCCAGAATTTAATTTGTAAAGCTGAATTTATATATACTTAACTTCATTCTGGGTAGGCTGACTGTGGAGCTCTAAACAGCTCTTGATATGATATGCAAGCTGTACTGTTCTGTACCTAGAACTGCTGCAGACATGGCCAACATAGACACTGTTCCTTGTCTGAAGAGCTTGCCTGCAGCAAGGGCTGGCTTTTTCTGTGGCAGCCCAAACCTACTGTGTTACAGCCTACGATTGGCATCTTCCTTTGGGAGTCCTAACTGTGAATGTTTTTGGCTTAGCCAGAAATTCTAGCTGCAGGGAGAAGCTCACATATCCCTCCGTGGTCCCCAGCGCTTCCTCTGGGACACGGGAACATAAACCTTGTTTGCAGACTGCTTCTAGAAATGACAGAGCTCACAGTGGGGCATCTCAGCACCAGATTTCAGTGGATGAGGCTAAAGGAAGCATTCCCTTAGCTAACTGCTAGCCAGGAAAGGGGAGGAACAGCAGGGCGCATGGATGCTGCTCCCTGCCCTGTCCCCAGCTCCAGCTGGCAGCAGGCCTCTGTCCTACTGCACAAGGGACCCCACACCATATTCTCCATCCATACCTGCCTGCACGAGTCCCAAGACATAATGTGAATTTGGTTTGAAATTCTGATTATGGACAAAATTACCTAACATTTCACAAGGACAATTAGGTGAAGCACAGTCTTTTGTGCGTGCACCGCTTTCCCTAAGTGGAGGAAGGCAAGAAAAGTTCAGTGAAAGATGAGATGAGGCTGTAATAGGATTTCTCATCATCTGTCAGTCCTGCGTTGCCCGGTCTGATCACTACAGCCACGTGAGTGTCCGCCTCTTCGGCCGCGTTGGCTTCTGAAACAAACGGAGAGTGGAGAGCAGAGGTGAGCGTTGCTTACTGACCTCTTCACATCAGGGTCCTTAAGGCTTGGGGGTACCTCAAAACGCTGGAGTGCTTTTAAAGACTGAGACTGAGCAAGCAGAGTTTGCACATGGCAGAGCTCTGGAGTGGGACCAGCTCCTAGCAGAGCTGCTGTGGATGGCAGTAGCTGCAGGAATGGAGAGGAGCTGGCTGCCTCACCATCCCTTCCCTGCCCCTCTGCCAGCTGATGGCTGTCCAAGGCACTTTGCAGGCAGCACACACCATCAGCTCGATTCCTGCTCCATCAGCTCGATTCCTGTCATGAGGCTGTGGTCAGCCTACGGCATTTGTGAGTCAAACATCCCCCCCTCCCCCAGTCACTTCTCACAAGCTTCCTTTTGCTCCCTAAGCGCAAAAGGCCACTGGAAAATGATCCAGGGAAAAGGAGGTAACTACAAGCCTCCACCAGCTCTGCTGCCAAGGCTGGGGAGGAGGCAAAGACTAACTCCAAGGGACTGAACTGGCTTAGACTGAGACCCAATGCCATTTCTGCCAGAAAGATGTTTCCAGCAAAAGCAGGAAATTAAATTAGCTTCTCAAGCCTGGCTGGAAAGGGGTCAATGTTTTCCTGCTACTGAGCACAACCTAACCATGACTGGGACAAAGCAGCCACGTAGCAACACAGCAAAAACCATCATTTCCCCTGAGCACTGGCCAAACCACTGACCCTGTTTGTAAATGGGGCATGCTTCACCTCTTCTTCAGCAGTCTCTCCTTCCTGGCTGGTGCAAAGGCAGGTTTTCTACTTGACCTATTTTCCCTCATTGCAGAGCTGCACACGGACATCCCACGGACATTTGCTGTGTGCAAGCCCGGGTGTGTAAAGGAGGATGGCAGCAGCTAGAGGGAAGGTGCTGAAGCATTTCTGGGGTGCTTGTGAGAAGTCAGCAGCACACCTCTGAAGAGCACCTGCCTCCCCTGCACAGGTGAGAGCCAGCAGGACTGGCAGGTCACATACCTCGAGGGACATCTGTCAGGAAGAGGATGTTGTTGGTGGCGCACCCAATACTGGCGGCAATCCTCCTGTAGCTCTCACTTTCCACCTTGGGGCCTATTTTGGTATCAAAGTGGCCATCAAAGAGCTGAAAGGGAGAGAGAACCACAGTCCATTGCTGAATGCTGCCTGAAGAGCAGGGACAAACCTCCCTCCCTCCCTTTCTGCCACAGTATAATGAGGAGTTGGTGCAGCCACGCTCTCACAGTCAACTGCTTGAGCTGAATGCCCGTGGATTTAACCCACCGTCCCACCTTTCTGACACAGAATTCAAACACGAAGTATTACAGCAAGGGAGGCTGTGAGGGGAGTGCTCTGCAGGGGGAGAAGCTGTAAGGAAGGTCGTAAGGTTATCTACCTCTAGGATATCACCTTCTGTAGAGTATCCAAACAGAAGCTTCTGGGCTTCGACGCTGCCTGAAGAGTAGATATAAACCTTCATCCCTGCTTCCCGCCACTTCCGGATGGCTGGAACAACATCCTCAAAGAGTCTGGAGCAAAACAGGGCAGCAGGTAAGGGCAAATTCAGAGGCACCTGGGGGGACATCATTAGCCAGGCACTGTGACAATTAGTTTTGTCCCACTGGTTTGCAAGGGGACTTTGTTTTCAGTCTGCTCAGGGCTGCTGGAATCTCTTCCAGCAGCAGGTAAAACAGTGCTGGGCAAGGAGATTTTAGAGAACTCACTCCTTGAGTGCAGCCAAGCAGGCAGCTTTGTCCACAGTTTCTGGGCCACTGTAAGACAATTTAGCCTTTAAAAACAAAACCAACCAGGATATCTAATCTCTCTTGACTTGTTTTGGGGTTTTGTTCCTTTCTCTGGTGGATGTTTACATTTTTCTGTGAACTCATTTTCTTCTTCCTCATTCCTCATTTGATAAAACACTTTGTGAATTTATGGGCTTGTTTTACTTAGAGTCCTAGAATGCATAGTTTAACCAAGTATCTCTTAAGTAAGAAGATCAAGCTTAATTTCAGTTGTCCCTACTTCTGCACTCCTGTGTTGTGGCTGAAACATTAAGAGGAACCTGAAGATAAACAGAAGTGGAAAGGCAGGAAACACACAGGTAAAAGACAGAGTAGGAGAAAACAACTGAAGGGGTCTGATCCTACAACCCTGGCTCATTTATACTTGTTCCAAAATATCAGTACAATTTGGGGACAAAAAATGCAAGACGGAGAACTGTAGGAAGCTCATACTTGTGCCTTAGACTCTTGTTTACCATGAAATCTCAATATTTGAATATTGGCTTATCTGCTGAGCTAGTGAAGCTACTTGTAAGTGGGGCTGTTCCCAGGAGTAGCTTATGCAGCTATTCTAATAAACTTCTAGGAAAGATGGCCCCCATACCTGCCCCCCCAGGAGTGGGCACACAACTACTCACACAATTACTCACTCTCCTTTGACGTGCCCAGTGGCATAGGCTGCCCTCCACATGTGGCCCTGCAGCTGCTTCAGTGCCGTGGTCTTCCTGTCCAGGGACATCTGCCAGTGCACGTTGTCCACGACCGCCTGTATGACGCGCTCCAGCTCCTCTTCCCCGCTGCCGCTCTCCACGGGGATCGGCACGGCCCCGTCCAGGCTGGAATCCTCCTGAGCCTGGAGAGAGGCATTAAAGCCTGGGGTTAACAATGCCAAGGTTGTGGGCTCGGTCCATCAGGGACCGTTCACTACAGAGCTGGGCTTGCTGATCCCTTCCAACTCAGAATATTCTGTGATTCCGTGCAATCATCCATGATAGAAAGAGGGAAGGGAAGAGGTGGAGCAATCTCAACACCTCTAATGTAGGGAAAGTGATCTAACACCTGCATCCATGCACCCCTGTGCAGGACACCGCTTGAACTACTCTTCACAGGAGGGGTTACAATGTTGTTTGAATGCTTTTCTCGATGGAAAATTGAGATTTCAGTTGGGTTTAGAAATACTTGCTTGGATTGTCCTTTCCAAACCAAACAATTAGAATTACTGTAGGTGTATTGTAAATAGTTTAATGAGAACTATGCTTGTTTAAGTACTTAATTACAGTAATTAAGGCAAAGAAGCAAACGCATCTGTTGGCTTCAGCCACAAATCTCAAATTAATGCTGTGTTCCTGTGTTCCAGAGGCAGCATCCACTGCCCTGAGTGGAACAAGTCCTCTGCCATCTCCCTGTGCCGCTTCCCAAAAGAGGTTTGGATTAAACAAGAGAAGCGCCCAGTGCAGCCAAAAAGCTGGAAAGTCTTGGCTCAGCAGCTGCCCAGGGGCTGTGAAGACCAAGGTGAGCTGAGGGAAGCTGCTGCCTGCCAAGCACAACCCAGGCTTTGGATGGGGGACAATCCAGCCATCAAGGCAACTGGCCTCCATGGATGAAGACAAAGACATAGGGACAAGCGTGGGGTGATGGGGAGAACCCGAGTGACCTGAAGCCTCAGGCATGTATGAAAATGCAGAGACACTGAGTAACGCTGTTACTTCACCTGTTTCCTCAGAAGTCCCACATCGCGCTGGCACTCCTCCTCCTCCCAGTGAGCACGCAGATACTCCTTCACGTTGTCTTTGATGTAAGGGAACAAGGTCTCCTGGCAGAAAAACAGGCTGCTCCTTTAACCTGGCAGAGGTAAGGCTGACTGGCTTTTAAATGAACCGTTCACACATGCTGCCCTGTACAGTTATTTTCCCAAACTGAAGCTTCCCCTACAGTGCTGCAGCTGGTGAAACTTCCTGCCAAGGGTGTCTGCCTGGTCACAGGACTGAGCCAGCCTCAGGCCAGGATCAGTGCAGGTGAATTTTTTTACACAAACGTTTAAGTAGCTGAAAGTTTTAAAGCCTGCAATGGAAAAGCGGGTGATAACTTTTCCTGGGCTTGTCAAAAAGTGTCTCAAATTGTACACCTGACCCCACAGTCCCACCAGCTGAGGAGTACAAGGCTGAAAACGTATGTACTCTGAACAGACAAGTTATGCTATTTTATTTTTGATGGGGCACTTGTCCTAGCAAAGGTCATCCTGAAAACACATCTCAACCTCTCACCAAAGCTAGAGGACCTTTAAAAATGAAAAGCCTCGTCCGGTGACACCGAATTCCACAGGACAGTCTTGCAAATGAAATTAAATGGGGTTTGGGAAAAGTGCCACAGGAAAATTACAAACCTTCACAGAGATCCCAAGGGCAACCAGAAATAATTACAAATTGCTATAATTAGTGGTGTTTCACGAGTCAGAAGCCACAAGCAGCCACCGTGCATCTCTGGGTGCAGGAAAAGCCTCAGGTCAAGGAGAAGGGCAGGGAAGTCCTTCTTTCAGGTAGAGAACTGAGCTTTTCTTAATTGGGAAAAAATTAACCTGAACTCACCTCTCCTCAAAAAACAGCCCATAGTTTCTTCTTTCTTGTTGTATGTCATCTTTATCTTGTTACTGAATTAAGAAAGCAGTGGTCCTGAGAGTGTGATGTGGTAGCAGAACTGCAGGATTTTCTATTGCTCTAATATTGTATTTTCCATGTTGTATATTTTAAAAACAATGCAAACTGCCTAAAGAATTACCACAACTTGTCTAGGGAAATCAAAAGCCTTGTAATGCTCCCAGTTAGTCTCTCATTTCCTTTACTTTCAAACTATCTTTTAAATCATGGAGGAAATTAAAGAAAATCCACTGGGAAATGCAGGTGACCTGCTGTCTTGGTTTAACCTCCTTTACAACTTGGATATCAAAATCGTTTTTCAAAAGCAGTGTTTCATACTCTTGTGCTGGCTGAGAAAAACTTCCAAACAGACTCTGAAAGATCAGTGGATTCTGTGATTTGGGGGTTTTTAAAAGGGTAAAAGTCTTGGTCCACTGGCAAATGCACTGGTTTGTGAACTAAGAGGGGACACCGATGTGACAGCTGGCATAGTGGACAGCTAGTGGGAGAGATGGTTTATGGATGTCAAGAATGATCCCAGTCAATGATGTACTAAATTTAATAGGCCATGAGTCTGTGTGGAAGAAAGACTCCAAATACTCTCTTTTCTGGTATATTTCCTTAATCCACCCATCAACTGACTCATTCTATTTCCTTACTTTGCAGATTCAGTAATTCTAACATTTAGAGAAAGGATTAAATAAAATCATTTAACATTGAAGAATAAAGCGCCTGCTGAACCATCATCAGTGGATCTTTCAAAGGCAAATAGAGGTTAACTGAACGACAGAATTAAATAAACTTGTTCCAAGCATTTTCAGGATTTCCATCAAACTGAATTTTATTAAGAACCAAAATTCATTTGGCCTCCCTGCAATAGAGGGACTTTGTAGAAACCCAAAGTCTCAGGTGCATGGCATGTTGTTTGCACACCTGCAAAACGGCTTCAAGGTGGACAGACGCAACTTAGTTGCTCTGTTAGATGTTTAGTAAGAAACCTGAGCTGTCCAAGCTGTTTGAAATGAAAGATATTGAGGGGAGGGAGGCAGCTATAATGCCATCTAGGCCTGAAGTTTCTTCACGAGCACTGGAAGAGCGTGGATAGGAAAGATGTAGGTCATGCTGTTCATCTGTTAAACTGTGTTAGCAGAAGCCTCTAGAAAGCCTGGCTGGAGCCTTCACCTGCCAGTGGGACACAAAGCACCTTCCTAAGCCACCGGCTGCAAAGATCTACCAAAACGCTATAATGTCTCAGGGAGAAATCCAGGTGAAGGAACGGCAGGAGAAGGGATAGATACATCCTTTCGCTGTTTTAGCAAGCCGCTCCCTCCTGCGAACCAAAGCCTGCCGGGGAGGCGGGACCCGCGGCTCTTAGGATTTGCGGTTCTCCAAGCGCCTATGACTCGCAGGCTTCCCAGTGCCCCGGGTCCTGCACCTAATCCCGCATTTTTCAGCATTTTTCCTAGGCAAGGGGAGCCGCTCTTGCCCTCGCTGTCACTACAGTCCCTGTCGCGTAGGCTCGGTGTGTGCCCTGCGGGAGGGCACACGCTCCTCCGGCACTCCGGGGGCGTCCGGCTCCACCGGCCTCCCGAAGGGAAAAGGCAGCGGATAACCCCGAGCATCACCCATTACTGCCGATTAAAAGTGACTGAAATTCAGGCCAAGAAGCATCGCGCTTCAAAGAGACCGCACTCGAGGCTCTCTGCAGACCCGGGTGCGGTGCTGCAGCTCCAGCCATCAAAGGAACAGCGGTGTTCAAGGGCTTTTCCGCATGAAGCTGCGAGCACTCCAACTGCCCTATAGCCGTGAAAACAAATCCCTGACCTGCCCCTTGCTCCTCAGCCCACCAAAAGGGGCGGCCGACCGGCAAGACAAGGCGCATTTTCTCGTGAGCATTATTGGGAAAAACGCAGAAAATGGGTCACGGCTTTCGCTCCTGACGGCACCTCGGCCTGCCTTGAGGCGAGCTGACAGCGCCGGGAGGTCACGCCACGAACGGCGATGCTACGGGAGCCCCCCGCCACGCCAGGGCTGGGGGGTCACGCCAGGAGCGGCGATGCTACCGGAGCGCCCCGCGGTGCCGGCTGCCACCGGCTCTCACCTGGACGAATGCGATGGGGGTGGTGGTGCCCTCGATGTCCAGCAGGATGGCGCGCACCTCCGCCGGCACCGGCAGCACGCCCATGGCGGCGGCGGCGGCACGTGGGGCGCACAGGGGACGCGCGGCGGCGGCGGGGAGCGCCGCGCCGGCTGTGCCCGCCCACGGAGCGCCGCCCCCGCCACCGCCCGCCGGCTGCGAACGGTTCTGGTTTACTCGTTACACCCACCGCCGGCCGGCTCGCTCAGCCTCGTTGGCCCGCCCGTCCCGGTACCGGTGCGTGCGGTGCCCGCGCCGGCCGGGAGCAGCGGCCACCGTCCCTGCCCGGCCGCAGCCCGACGATGGCGGCCTCATGGCGGCGCTGCAGCCCCGCCGAGAGCCGCCGGGGCGCTGCGGCGCCGCTGAGACGCGCTGATTGCTGCCGGCGTGCATAATAAAGGAGGTCCATGAGCGGTGCCCGATCTCTTCGGCCGCCATTTTCTGCCTAGGGCGCAGGTCTCCGCTGTCTCAGCCTCTCGCACGGCACCCCGCCGCCCTCGCCCGCCATGGGGCGCCGACCGAGATGAGCGGCGCCAGGAGGAGGTCGCCGATGCTCCAAGATCAACGCGAGCAAGAACCAGCAGGCCGACGGTAGGGCCGGGGATATGTTGGGGGGGGTGTTGGCGGGAGATGGTGGGTCGCCGTGCGTCGTCGCCGGCGCCCCCCTGCGGCTCGGGGGGCGGCTCGGTGGCTTGGGGAGCGGCGGCCTTGGCTTCCCCTCATCACGGCCCGCTCCTGCCTTTGTGTCCCGGGCGGTTACCCATTTCCGTGGGGCGGGGACACGTTGGGGGGGCGATGGGGGCCGTGTGTCACCGGCGCCGGTGGGGCGCGGGCGGTTGGGCTCGCCCGTCGTCCCCTCACGCCGTACCTTTCCCATTTCCCGCCGTCCATGAAAATGTTCAGCGGGGCCTCACTGGGACACCATCAAAAGGACCTGAACGGAGTACTCTCGCGGTTTGGCGAGGTCGTGGATTGCACCAGTCAAACCAGACCCCTTCACCGGCATGTCGAGGGGTTTGGGTTTCGTGCTCTTCAAGGATGCTGCCAGCGTGGAGAAGGTGGGTGGCTTTTCCTGAGACGCTGGTAATGATCCGGTCTGTGTAGCTGATACTATCTAACAAACAAAATTTGTTCCTTTGTGGCTTTTTTAGGTGTTGGAACTGAAGGAACCCAAACGTGATGGGAAGTTAAGATAGATTCCTAAAGGGCAAGCCCTGCAAGGGAAGGAGCCCCCCAAAATCGTTTGTTGGTTGCCTATCCAGAATACTCTGAAAGAACAGATAAATGATTACTTTTGAGTGCTTTTTGCGAGGTATTTTAAATTGATATGATTATAGACGTGATATATATCATATATCTTTATAAGAATTCTCTGTTCTAAGTAGTCTGGTTGCCTTTCCTTTCAAGAGGAATTTGTGGGATGAGTTGGCCAAACGCAGAGATAGTTGAACCAAAAGGAACCATAGTTCATTATTTAATAAATTTGGAATAGTTGATTTTTAGCTTCCAAAGTAGTCCAGCATACCGTCTGCCTGCCCATATGGTTCTGGTGGCATAAAAAGTTCGTAGAGAGTTTAGGCATTGTTCTTATTCTTTGGATTTCCAGAGTGAAAACATTGAACTTCCATGGCCCAAAGACGAATGAAGGAGAAGGTTCTGTTTCACACATACACAGATGAGAGCCAGTAAGAAGTCCTAATATCAGATACCACATATTGGTTCAGAGCAATGTGGGAAAAGTCTTGTTCCTATCATGTAAATCGATTCCTGTATGTCCTGTTAAAGCACTCACAAAATGCTCTTGGAATTCTTGCTAATTTTAAAGGATTTCCTGTCCTTACAGTGTGAGATCAAGTAGCACAAGCCAAAGAAGTGGTACAGTCAGCCCGCATCATCAGAAGGAGGGAAAGCAATTCGTCTGGGGACTGAGGCGAAGGGTCGTGGACGGGTAAGTGTTTTCAGTGGCTGTTCTGTCAATACTTACCAAATACTCATGTGTTGTAGATGTGCCAGGTTTCAGGCTGCGTGCAGATCTCGCTTAATCAAATGTGTTAGTGCCCTGTATAAGTGGTGTTTGGTGGTTATGGTTGCTTATTGAAGCTGAGGAATCTTGGCCTTTCTGTCTTGCATTGAGTGTGAATGCTCAAGGTTGATGTCGGTGTTTGGTACAACCTCCATTGGCATGGTGTAGCCAACAGTTACACTTTACCTGAAGGATACCTAATTGGCCCATGGGCAAAGTAACCGGAGCGTTTTTTAGTAGTATAGGTGTTCACTTGCTCACCTTCACTGTGCCCAAGGAATCAGATGTTCTTTACAGGTTACTGCATGTCAGTCTTTAAAGGTCAATCAGTCACCGTCACACCATGCAGTAATGCTCGTCCTGTGGTTTCACTTGTGCTTGGAAATTACTGATTCTTTGTGTAATCCAAAAGTTGATGAAGGGGCCAGGAGAGCATGAATAAGTTTTTAAACCTAACACTTGCTGTACTTGGTTCAGTAGGGACAAAACTGGAACCTGATTTTAATAACTTTTGAATCAAGGCTTGGAAACTACCATAGCGCTTACGCGAAATCCGAGCTACAGTGGCTATGGAGGCTACGACCTACCTGGGGTACAACTATACCAACTATGGATATGGGCCCAGATACCCAGATTCAGTGGTAGTGGGTTGCCCTTATTACCCCATAACAAATCTGCATCCCCTTCCCTGGAACATTGCTCTTACGTTTACCCATGCTCTGAAGATCGATCTTTTGGTGTGGCTGTTGTGTGGATTGTCTTCCTTTCTGCACTGCTGCTTAGGGCTTCACTGCTGAGTTCTGGATGTTAATGCTTGTTGGGTTCTGTTTTTATCTCCATGTTATCTCCAGCCAAAAAGCACTAATGGGGGCTTCCCGTGCGGCGGCAACCACCCAAACACTACCATCCGTATAAAGCGTACCTAGTACCTGACAAACATGTGGTTTACAGGAGCACATTCTCCACCCGACTAGGTCTACTCTAATTTTAAAATATCAATAGCAAACAAGTAAAAACGTGCCAAGCATGACTTTTCCTTTATTAAGCTTTTGTAACTTAAAAAATCTCTTTTTTAAACATCTTTGCCTACTTGTCCCTATAAGCTTTAACTTTGTAAAAAACGTGACTTTCTTCTTTAGTACTTCAGAACAACATAAGAGTTTTTCGTTTGCGTTTGTGTACCATGTGCTCTAGAGGAATATTAACTTATTAGAATTCTTAACCAGGTAAAGTCTGCAATGGGTACACTTAAGGAAAACCAGAATGTTTCTTCTAACTCTGCCATTAGACCTTGTTTGTACCCGCCAGCGGGAACTCATTGCAGGCCGTGTGTCACCCCTGACCAGTTCTATCTGGGTCGCACGTTGCAGGCAGAGCGCAAGGCATACACACAAACGCCTGATCCTGTGGTATGGTCTCTTCAACTTCATGTACCAGCGTAAAGATTAAAGTGGAAACTTCAGACTTTGGCTTCTTTTTTTAATGCTTTTGGAGATTATGTCTTTAACTTAAAGTTGTTTACAGGCGTTAAGTACATAAATGCCTTTACAGCGTAATCATTTGGTCTGTCTGTTTAAGTGTTGTCTTTCAATTTTGAACTCTCATTTTAAATGTGCATTCTTTAAGAGTTATGCTTGCTTTTTTGCTTTTATAGCTAAGATGAATCTGCAAACCAAAACAACTTTTTAAATCTGATAAAAAAACATTAAAGATCATATGCATAGGACCGTCTGACTAAGTGACCTACTTGTGTTGCACAAAGTCGTTGTTGTACAAAGAATGATCCGAAAGCCTTTTGCAGTGTTCCGCGTGGAAGAGAAGTGGATCCAGAGCCGCTTACATGTCGTGAATGATTGTTGTTTGTTGGGAGGCAGCCTTCTAGATGGGTCTGGAATTGCCAATATTCTGGGAAATAAAATTACTGATAGGTAACTAAACAAACCTCTTTTGTTACCTTAATAATATGCATATGACTTAACAGTGAAGAAAGGCATATAAGAAACTTTGAGCAGTTCATGAAAATGACCCTTTAACAATCTGTAGTAAGTTTCACAGATCTTACATGCATTTTTGTCTTGATTGGTTTAGTGGAGATAACTGCAAGCAAAATGCCTCTTCAACGCATCGTGATGAATGGAGGGGGTCTTCGTGAGAGAAATGACTCATTTTGTAAAGAACTTTGAGGGTCCACTGTACATAGCGGCCGCTATTTTCTTTTTCTTTTAACTTTCTTTTTGCCATTCCTGTTATTAACAAGTGGACGTGTGTTTTATACAAACCTTATTGGTATGAATTTCATGTTACCAGATTCTCTAATAATCTTTACGTAAGTGGTGTGTAGTCTTGCTGTCACCTTAAAGTGGGTGTATGCTATAGTTTTACTTGGCTTAGAAGAGCAGATACCTCTGTAGATCAGGGTTTTACTGTTAGACATCCCCTTCTTCCTCCTGATCTGTCCTGAGTGCACGCTGCTGGTATTATCATCACTTGGAATGATGGTATCAGTGTCCTGCCCCTGCAGCAACAAGGAATTGCGTAATGCTGATGGCAGTGCTTGGGGTTGAAAGCTTTTCAAGGTTTTCAAGCCTTAAAACCTCAATTATTCTAGAACTAGCTTTTTATTAATTTCCTACACCACTCTATCCAATTCCCAACAGATACAAATCTTAATTGCGGTCCTCAACTATTCCCGTACAACTTGGTACAATGTTAGGTACTATACTGGACTCTTATCCCTGGAGCAGAAACCTTTCCCATCTAGTGCGACACTACAACAACAGCTCAAAGCCTGAGTGCCTGATTTCTGTAAAAGGAACCCGCCTAACCACCACACCTTTCCAGCTAGGAGAGGGTTGTGATGGTAAAGGAGCCAAATGCATTAGTCTTAGTAAAATGGTTGCAGCAGTCTGCCTGAAATTTTGATGTTTCTCAGCACAAATACCTATCAAGCATCAAAATAAATCTTGCTTGTTAAAGCTCCCTGATGTCACTGCCTACTACAGAATCAGCCAGAAGCCAGAGCAGTGTGTGACTGCAGTTGATCCGGCACTATCCTCCACAGCACCTGAGTGAGACTTGTGCCACAGGACATTGCTTCATTCTACGTGGTTTGCTTAATACCAAACCCCGCTAAGAACCAGTTTAACTCCATCGCTATCTTCCCACTCGGTCCTATAGTGCCCTGGCCTACTGCGTCCAGGTCTTAGCTCGCTCAGCAAGGAAAGGCAAGGATCTCCATGAAGAGCCATGAAGGATGATGAGGGTTCTGGAGCATCTCATAGGAGGAGAGACTGTGGCAAAATTAAAAAAAAAGGGCCTGTTTTAGTCCAAGACCGGGGACTCATCAATGCACTAATGTCCTCAAAAGCAGGTGCCAAGAGGAGGTGACACTTTTCAGTGTGCCCATTGACGGACAAGGACAATGACCACAAACCAAACGCAGTCAAGTTCCACTTCACCATGAGGAAGGATTTTCTTAAGCTAGGTGGCAGAGCACTGGAACGGCATCAGGGAAGTTTTGGAGTCTCCTTCTCTGGAGTCATCTCCACAGCCATGCCGACCTGTTCCCTGTGGTCAGCCACTCCAGTGCCTGCTGTTGGGCGGGGGTCGATCTCCAGAGTTCCAGATCCCTCTCCCTCCCCACTCCCCACCCCCCTTCCCCCATCCAATCCCGATGGATCTGTGCGTGTGCCCGCCAGCCTCGGGCCTCAGGGATGTTCCCGGCTGTGGCCCGGCGCTCCCTCACGGCTCCCGGGGGGCGGTGTCACGTGGTCCCGCCGCGCCGGCGGCTTCCTTCCGGCCGCCATTTTTAGGTGGCTGGGTGGCGGCGCCCATTACAACCATGTAGCATAGGCGGAGGGATCGCGGTATCATCGCGCTCGGCCGGGCCGCCATCGGGCCGGGCCTCTGTGGCAGGGGGCGGCGCCCCGGGGTGGCCGTGCGGGGCTGCGGGCCATGTCGGATCACATTCGCTCTGGACTCGCGGCGTCAGCGGCTGCGCTGGGGCAGCGCGGCGGAGCCGGCGGAGCAGCCCTAGGGCGGCGGGGGCGGGGAGCACCGATGGGAGGGGTCCCGGCGGGGTCGAGTCGAGGGAGCCAATATCGACGCCAGCAAGAACGAGTAAGACTAGGGTGAGTGGAAGGGGCGGTTGTGTGTTCCCGCCCGTCCTTTCCCGTTCGGCCGTCCCTGTTTAGTTACCGGTGCCCCCCCCCCTCGCGGCGACGTCACGGGCCGGACCGGGCGCGGGGGCGGTGTCTGGCCCCGCGGTGTAAATGAGGTGAATACAGCTCAAACTACCGACCCTTTAACTTATTTTTTCTTTTATGATGCCTTTTCTATTCTATGAGTTCAGCTGTTGTGGCCGTGCGGCAGGACCGTAACTCGGTGTAGGGCCCATGCTCTGGTGGCGGTCGCCCCTTGCCCTGTGCTGCACACAGTACAGTGTGTCATGCTGAGGCGTCAGGCACCGTGACTTCTTCAGACCTAAAACTGTCTCTGCTGCTCACACGGAACCTTGCTGTCGGGAGATATGTAGGTGCTGTCCGAACTTGAGACGTAGGAAGTAAGCTGCTGCCTGCCAAGCACAACCCACCTTTTGGATGGGGGGGGGGGGGACAGATCCAGCCATCAAGCAACTGGCCCTCCATGATGAAGACAAAGAGATAGTGATCAAGCGTGGGGTGATGGGGAGAACCCGAGTGACCTGAAGCCTCAGGCAGTATGAAGAATGCAGAGACACTGATAAACGACTGGTTACTTCCCTGTTTCCTCAGAAGTCCACATCCCGCTGGCACTCCTCCTCCTCCCAGTGAGCACTCAGATACTCCTTCACGTTGTCTTTTGATGTAGGACAAGTCTCCTGCAGAAACAGGCTGCTCCTTTACCCTGGCAGAGGTAAGGCTGACTGGCTTTAAATGAACCGTTCGCAATGCTGCCCCTGTTACTGTTATTTTCCCAACTGAAGCTTTCCCCCTACAGTGCTGCAGCTGGTGAAACTTCCTGCCAGGTGTCTGCCTGGTCACAGGACTGAGCCAGCCTCAGTCCAGGATCAGTGCAGGTGATTTTTTTACACAAACGTTTAAGTAATCTGAAGTTTGAAAGCCTCAATGGAAAAAGCGGGTGATACTTTTCCTGGGCTTGTCAAAAGTGTCTCAAATGTACACCTGACCCCACAGTCCCCACCAAGCTGAGGAGTACAGGCCTGAAAACGTATGTACCTGAACAGACCAAGTTATGCCCTGTATTTTTGATAGGGCACTTGTCCTAGCAAAGTTCTCCGACAAACCATCTCACCTCTCACCAAAGCTAGAGAC
Organism: Certhia americana; assembly: GCA_018697195.1. Lineage (NCBI taxonomy): Eukaryota > Metazoa > Chordata > Aves > Passeriformes > Certhiidae > Certhia > Certhia americana. Next base: position 1,124,640 of record JAGMWU010000040.1, on the reverse strand, counting down.
CTTTAAAAATGAAAACCTCGTCCGGTGACACAATTCCACAGACAGTCTTCAAATGAAAATTAAATGGGGTGTTGGGAAAAGTGCCACAGGAAATTACAAAACTTTCACAGAGACCCAGGGCAACCATAAATATTACAATTGCTATAATTATGGTTGTTTTCACGAGTCCGAAGCCTACAGCAGCCCACCGTGCATCTCTGGTGCAGGAAAACCTCAGGTCCAAGGAGAAGGGCCAGGGAAGTCCTTCCTTCAGGTAGAGAACTGAGCTTTTCTTATTGGGAAAAAAATTAAACCTGAACTCACCTCTCCTCAAAAAACAGCCCATATTTCCGTTCTTTCTTTTTTTGTATGTCATCTTTATCTTGTTACTGAATTTAAGAAAGCAGGGTCCTGAGAGTGTGATGTGGTAGCTAGAACTGCAGGATTTTCTATTGCCTCTATATTGTATTTTTCCTGTTGTATATTTAAAAAGAAAAAACAAATGCAAACTGCCTAAAGAATTACCACAACTTGTCTAGGCAATCAAAAGCCTTGTCATGCTCCCAGTTAGTCTCTCATTTCCTTTACTTTTCAAACTTCTTTTTCAATCTGGAGGAAATTAAAGAAAATCCACTGGGAAATGCAGGTGACCTGCTGTCCTTGTTTACACCTCCTTACACTTGATATTCCAAATTGTTTTTCAAAAGCAGTGTTCAGACTCTTGTGCTGCTGATAAAAACTTCCAAACAGACTCTGAACGATCAGTGGATTCTGTGATTTGGGGGTTTTTAAAAAGGGTAAAAGTCTTGGTCCACTGCAATGCATCTGGTTTGTGAACTAAGAGGGGACACCGATGGTGCGCTGGCATAGTGGGACAGCTAGTGGGAGAGGATGGTTATGGAAAATTGTTTTCCACCCCCCCCCCCAAAAGAAAAAAAAAATGGGGATCCAGTCAAATGATGTACTAAATTTACTGCCATGAGTCTGTGTGTAAGACAACCTCCAAATACTCTCTTTCTGGTATATTTCCTTATCCACCGATCACTGACTCATTCTATTTCCCTTACTTTGCAGATTCAGTAATTCGATAAATTTTAGAGAAGATTAAATAAATCGTAACTTTGATAGATAGCGCCTGCTGAACCATCATCATGGATCTTTCAAAGGCAAATAGAGGTTACTGAACGACAGAATTAAATAACTTGTTCCAAACATTTTCAGGATTTTCCATCAAACTGAATTTTATTAAGAACAGAAATTCATTTGCCCTCCCTGCAATAGAGGGACTTTGTAGAAACCCAAAGTCTCAGGTGCATGGCATGTCGTTTGCACACCTGCAAAACGGGCTTCAAGGTGGAAACAGACGCAACTTAGTTGCTCTGTTAGATGTTTAGTAAGAAACCTGGCTGTCCAAAACTGTTTGAATGAAAGAAATACTTGAGGGGAGGGGAGGCAGCTATAATGCCATCTAGCATGAAGTTTCTTCACGAGCACTGGAAGAGCGTGGATAGGAAAGATGTATGTCATGCGTGTTCATCTGTTAAACTTGTTAGCAGAAGCCTCTAGAAAGCCTGGCTGGAGCCCTTCACCTGCAGTGGGACACAAAGCACTTCGTAACCACCGGCTTCCAAAGATCTACCAAAACGCTATGATGTCCGCAGGGAGAAATCCAGGGGAAGGAACGGCAGAGAAGGTATAGATACATCCTTTTCGCTGTTTTTTAGTCAAGCCGCTCCCTCCTGCGAACCAAAGCCTTCCGGGGAGGCGGGACCCGCGGCTCTTTATGATTTTGCGGTTCTCCAAGCGCCTATGACCTCGCAGCTTCCCGTGCCCCCGAGTCCGCACCTATCCCGCATTTTTCAGCATTTTTCCTAGGCAAGGAAGGCCGCTCTTGCCCTCGCTGTCCTACAGTCCCGGTCCGCGTAGGCTCGGTGTGTGCCTGCGGGAGGCACCGCTCCTCCGCGACTCCGGGGGAGTCCGGCTCCACCGCCCCCGAAGGGAAAGGCAGCGGATAACCCGACATCACCATTACTGCCAATTAAAAGGTACTGAAATTCAGGCCAAGAAGCATCGCGCTTCCAAAGACCGTCACTCGAGGCTCTCTGGCGACCCGGTGTGCGGTGGCTGCGCTCGCACCATCCAAAGGACAGCGGTGTTCAAGGGCTTTTCCCACGAAAGCTTCGAGCACTCCAACTGCCCTATAGCCTGAAAACAAATCCCCGACCTGGGCCCGAATCTCGCGGTAGTCACCGCCCTTGCTCCTCAGCCCACCAAAAGGGCGGCGACGTCAGACAAGTCGCATTTTTCTCGTGAGCATTATTGGGAAACACGCAGAAAATTGGTTCACGGCTTTCGCTCCTGACGGCACCTCGGCTGCCTTGATCGAAGCTGACAGCGCCGGTATGTCACGCCACGAACGGCGATGCTACGTGGATCCCCCCGCCACTCCAGGGCTGGGGGGTCACTCCAGGACGGCGATGCTACCGGAGCGCCCCGCGGTCCGGCTGCCACGGCCTCTCACCTGGCCGAATGCGAATGGGGGTTTTGGGTGCCCTCGATTTCCAGCAGGATGCCGGCACCCCGCCTGGCACCGGCAGCACGCCCATGGCGGCGGGCGGCGGCCACGTGGGGGGCGCACCGGGGACGCGCGGCGGCGGCGGGGAGCGCCGGCCGCTGTGCCCGCCCACGTAGCCCCGCCCCGCCCCGCCCGCGCGCGGCGGAACGGGATTTCTGGGTTACGCGTTACAACCCACCGCCGGCCGCTCGCTCAGCCCTCGCTGCCCGCCGTCCCGTTAAGCCGTTGCGGCGGTGCCCGCGGCCGGCCCCGGAGCAGCGCACCGCCCGAGCCCCTTCGCAGCCCGAGCGATGGCGGCCTCAGGGCGGCTTGCTGCAGCCCCCGCCGAGAGCCGCCGGGGGCGCTGCGGCGCCGGGCGGGAGGACGGCGCTGATTGGCTGCCGGCGCTGCTATATAAAGGAGGCGCAGGCGGTGCCCGGATCTCTTCGGCCGCCATTTTCTGCCGGGCGCAGGTCTCCGCTGTCTCCGCCGCTCGCACGAGCACCCCCGCCGCCCTCGCCCCGCCATGGAGGACGCGACCGAGATGAGCGGCGGCCAGGAGGAGTTCGCCGAGGGCTCCAAGATCAACGCGAGCAAGAACCAGCAGGACGACGGGTAGGGCCGGGGATATGTTGAGGGGGGGGGGGGGGAGATGCGGGAGAGCCGTGCGTCCGTCTCCGCCGCCCGCCCTGCGGCTCGGGGGGGCGGCTCGGTGGCTGGGGGGAGCGCGGCCTTGGCTTCCCGCAGCACGGCCGCGCCCGCCTTTGTGTCCCGGGCGGGTGACCCAGTTTCCGTGGGGCGGGGACACCGGTGGGGGGGGCGATGGGGGCCGTGATGTCACCGGCTGCCGGTGGGGGCGCGGGGGGGCTCGCCCGTCGCTCCCTCACCCGTATCCTTTCCCATTTCCCGGCCGCCAGGAAAATGTTCATCGGGGGCCTCAGCTGGGACACCAGCAAAAAGGACCTGACGGAGTATCTCTCGCGGTTTGGCGAGGTCGTGGATTGCACAATCAAAACAGACCCGGTCACCGGAAGGTCGAGGGGGTTTGGGTTCGTGCTCTTCAAGGATGCTGCCAGCGTGGAGAAGGTGGGTGCTTTTCCTGAGGATCGATGGTATGAATCCTGTCTGTGTAGCGGTAGCAATCTGAAACAAACAAAATTTGTTCCTTTGTCTGCTTTTTAGGTGTTGGAACTGAAGGAACACAAACTGGATGGGAAGTTAATAGATCCTAAAAGGGCAAAAGCACTGAAAGGGAAGGAGCCACCCAAAAAAGTGTTTGTTGGTGGCCTGAGTCCAGATACATCTGAAGAACAGATAAAGGAGTACTTTGGTGCTTTTGGCGAGGTATGGTATATTGATATGATATATATCATATATCTTATATATAAGAATATCTCTAGTTCTCAAGTGTAGTCTTGCCTGTCTTTCAAGAAGGAATTTGTGGGGAATGAGTTGGCCAAAACCAGAGATAGTTGAACCAATATGTTAATGATTTTATAAATTTGTAATAGTCTGATTTTTAGCTTCCAGAAGTAGTCAGCATACATTCTGCACTGCCAGATGGTTCTGGTGGCATAAAAAGTTGCTTAGAGAGTTAACGCATTGTACTTATTCATTTTGATTTCAGATTGAAAACATTGAACTTCCCATGGACACAAAGACGAATGAAAGGAGAGGCTTCTGTTTCATCACATACACAGATGAAGAGCCAGTAAAGAAGTTACTAGAGAGCAGATACCACCAGATTGGTTCAGGCAAGGTGGGAAAAGTCTTGTTCTTAGCATGTGAAATCTATCTTTGTAGGGTCCTGTGAAAGCAGCTCACAAAATGCTCTTGGAATTCTTGCTAAGTTAAAGGATTTCTGTCCTTACAGTGTGAGATCAAAGTAGCACAGCCCAAAGAAGTGTACAGGCAGCAGCAGCAGCAACAGAAAGGAGGGAAAAGCAATTCTTCTGGTGGACGTGGAGGCGGAAGGGGGCGTGGACGGGGTAAGTGTTTTCAGTGGGTCTGTTAATGTCAATACTTACCAAATACTCAGGTGTTTGTAGATGTGCCAGGTTGCAGGCTGTGTGCAGATCTCATGCTTAAGTCAAATGTGTAAAGTAGCCTGGTAGTAAGTGGTGTTTTGGTGGTTATGGTTACTTATTGAAGCTGAGGAATCTTGGCTTGCTGTGCTTGCATTGGAGTGGTGAAGGGCAAGGTGGATGTAGGGTGCTTTGGTACAAACCTCCATGGATGGTGTAGCCAACAGTTACACTTTCCAGTGAAAGGGATACACTTAATTGGCCCATGGGCAAGTAACCAGGAGCGGTTTTTTAAGGAGTAGGGTGGTCACTTTGCTGCACCTTCAACTGGACCAAAAGGAATCAGCTGTTCTGTTCCAGGTTAATGCATCTCAGTCTTTAAAGGTCAAGCAGTCACAAGTCACACCATGCAGTAATGCTCGTCCTGTGGTGTCACTTGGTGCTTGGGAAATTACTGATTATTTTTGTATCCATAAAGTTAGATGAAGGGGCACAGAAGAGCAGTGAAATAAGTTTTGAAACCTAACACTTGCTGTACTTGGTTTCAGGTCAGGGACAAAACTGGAACCAAGGATTTAATAACTATTATGATCAAGGCTATGGAAACTACAATAGCGCTTACAGCGATCAGAGCTACAGTGGCTATGGAGGCTACGACTACTCTGGGTACAACTATCCCAACTATGGATATGGGCCAGGATACACAGATTACAGTGGTAAGTGGGTTTGCCCTTATTCCCCATAACAAGAATCTGCATCCCCTCCCTGGAACATTGCTCTTACTCGACCCATGGCTCTGAAGATCTGATCTTTTGGTGTGCTGTTGTGTGTGATGTCTCCTTCTGAGGCTGGATGTTAATGCTTGTGGGTTCTGTTTTTTCTCCATGTTATCTCCAGGCCAACAAAGCACGTATGGGAAGGCGTCCCGTGGCGGCGGCAACCACCAAAACAACTACCAGCCGTACTAAAGCAGTACCTAGTACCTGACAAACAGGTGTGTACAGGAGCACATGCTCCACTCCGACTAGGTCTAATCTAATTTAAAGATCAATAGACAAACGAAGAGTAAAAACTTGCCTTAGCATGACTTTTCCTTTAATTAAGCTTTTGTTAACTTAAAAAATACTTCTTTTTTTTAAAACCAGCTTTGCCTACGTGTCTATAGATCTTTAACTTTGTAAAAACGTGACTTTATCTTCTTTAGTACTTCAGAAAAACATAAGAGTTTTTCTGGTTTGCGTTGTGTACCAGGTGATCTAGAGGAATAATTAAACTTATTAGAAGTATTAACAGGTAAAGTACTGAAATGGGTACAACTTAAGGAAAACAAGAATGTTGTCTTCTAACTCTGACATTATACCTTGTTTGTACCCGCCAGCGGGAACTTCATTGCAGGCCGTGTGTCACCCTGACCACGTCTATCTCTGGGGTCGCACGTTGCAGGCAGAGCGCAAGGCATACACCAGAAAACGCTGTCCTGTGGTATGGTCTCTTCCAACTTCATGTACCAGCGTAAAGATTAAAGTGGAAAACTTCAGACTTTGGCTTCTTTTTTTAATCTTTTTTGGAGATTAAGTGTCTTTAACTTAAATGGTTTTTTACAGGAGTTAAAGTACATAAATGCCTTTACAGCTTAATCATTTGGTCTTCTGTTTAGTGTTGTATTTCAATTGTGGAACCTCATTTTAAATGTGCATTCTTTAAGATTTTAATGCTTGCTTTTTTCTTTTTATAGCTAATAGTGAAATCTGCAAACCAAAACGAACTTTTAAATCTGGATAAACATTAAAGATCATATGCATATGGACCGTCTGAACTAAAGTGACCTGACTTGTGTTGCACATAAGTCGTTCAGTTGTACAAAGGAATGATCCGAAAGCCTTTTGGCAGTGTTTCCAGTGGAAGAGAAAGTGATCCAGAGCCTGCTTACATGTCTGAATTGGATGGTTGTTGTTTTGGAGCAGCCTTCTAGATGGGCTGAATGGCAATATTTGGGAAAATAAATTACTGATAGGTAACTAAACAAACCTCTTGTGTTACCTTAATAAATATGCATATGATCTTTAACAGTGAAGAAAGGAATATATAGAAGACTTAAAGCAGTTCATGAAAATGGACCTTTTAACAATCCTGTAGTAATTGTCACAGATCTGACATGCATTTTGTCTTGATTTTTTAGGTGGAGATACTGCAACAAAAAGCCATCTTGCAACGCATCGTGAGTGAATGGAGGGTGGTCTTCGTGAGAGGAAATGACTATTTTGTAAAAGACTTTTAGTGTCCAACTGTACATAGCGGCCGACTAGTTTTCTTTTATGGTTTTTACTTTCTTTTTGCCATTCATGTTATGAAACAATGTGGACTTGTGTTTATACAAACCTTATTTGTATAATTTCATGTTAAAAGATTCTCTAATAAATGCTTACTTAAGTGAGTGTGTAGCCTTGCTGTCACCTTAAAGTGGTGTAGCTATAGTTTTACTTGGCTAGAAGGGCAGATACCTCTCTGGAGATCAGGGTTACTGTGAGAACATCCCCTTCTTCTTCCTGATCTGTCCTGAGTGCAACAGTGCTTGGAATTAGCATCACTGGAAGATGGTAGTCAGTGTCCTGCCCTCTGCAGCAACAAGGAATTTGTGCTTAATGCTGATGGCAGTGCTTGAGGAGTTGAAGCTTTTCAAGGTTTTTCAAGCACTTAAAACCTCAAGTATTCTAGAACTAGCTTTATTACTTTCCTACACCACTTCTCTATTCCAATTCCAAGCAGATACAAGTTCTTGAATTTCAGGGTCAGCAACTATTTTCTGTACAACTTGGTACAAGTTAGGTACTATACTGGACTCTTATCACCTGGATCAGAAAACAGGTTTCCCATCTAGTGCACACTAGCAAGCAACAGCTCAAAGCCTGAGTGCCTGATTGCTGGAAAAGGAACACTGCACTAACCCAACACATTTCCAGATTAGGAGAGTGGTTGGGATGGGTAAAGGAGCCATATGCATTGTCTGAGATAAAAGGGTTGCAGCAGTCTGCCTGAAAATTTTGATGTTTCTCAGCACAAATACCTAGTCAAGCATCAAAATAAATCTTGCTTGTTAAAGCTCACTGATGTCACTGACTATTAAAGAATCAGCAAGAAGCCAGAGCAGTGTGTGACTGCAGCTGGATCCGGCACTATCCTCCACAGCAACTGAGGGAGACTTGTGCCACAAGGACATGGCTTCATTGCTACAGTGGTTTCTTAATACACAAAATCCCGCTAAGAGACAAGTTTTACTCATCGCTGATCTTCCCGCTCGGTCCTAGTGAAGTGCAGCTGGAATACTGCGTCCAGGTCTGAGCTCCTCAGCACAGGAAAGGCAAGGAGCTCCAGTGAAGAGCCATGAAGGTGATGAGGGGGCTGGAGCATCTCAATTAGGAGGAGAGACTGTGGAAAAGGAAAAAAAAGGCCTGTTTAGTCCAGAGACTGAAGGGGATCTCAGCAATGCACATAAATGTCTCAAAGGCAGGTGCCAAGAGGATGGTGACACTTTTCAGTGGTGCCCAGTGACGGGACAAGGAGCAATGACCACAAACCAAAACGCAGCAAGTTCCACTTCACCATGAGGAAGGACTTCTTAAGCTGAGGGTGGCAGAGCACTGGAACGGCATCCAGGGAAGTTGTGGAGTCTCTTTTGGAGTCATTCCAAAGCCATGCCGACCTGTTCCTGTGTCAGCCACTCCAGGTGGCCCTGCTTTGGGCGGGGGGGTCGATCTCCAGAGGTCCAGTCCCTCTCCCCACTCCCCCAGTCCCCAATCCAATCCCTATGGATTCTGTGAGTGTGCCCGCCAGCCCTCGGGCTCGGGATGTTCCCGGGGCTGTGCCGGCGCTCCCTCACGGCTCCCCGGGGGCGGTGTCACGTGTCCCGCCCGCCGCGCTCCTTCCGGCCGCCATTTTAGGTTGGCTGGGTGGCGGCGCCATTAAAAACAGGGAGCAAGAGGCGGAGGGATCGGCGGGATCAGCGCGCTCGGCCGGGGCCGCCAGCGGGGCCGGGGCCTCGGCAGGGAGGCGGCGGCACCGGGGGTGGCCGGTGCGGGGCGGCGGCGCCATGTCGGATCAGCAGTTCGCTCTGGACTCGGCGGCGGTAGCGGCTGGCGCTGGCGGCAGCGCGGCGGAGCCGGCGGAGCAGCCCGAGGGGCAGGCGGGGGCGGGGAGCACCGATGGGGGAGGAGGTGGCGGCGGCGGCGGCGGGGTCGAGTCGGAGGGAGCCAAGATCGACGCCAGCAAGAACGAGGAAGACGAGGGGTGAGTGGCAGGGGCGGGTTGTGTGTCCCGGCCCGGTCCGGCCCCGTTCGCCCGGCCCTGTTTGTTTACCGGGTGCCTCGGCGACGTCACGGGCCGGACCGGGCGGCGGGGGCGGTGTCTGGCCCCGCGGTGTCCAAATGAGGTGATACAGCTCAAACTACAGACCCTTTTAACTTATTTTTTCTTTTTAATGATGCCTTTTCTATGAGTTCAGCTGTGGTGCGTGCGGCAGGACCGTAACTCGGTGTAGCCTCATGCTCTGGTGGCGGTCGCAGCCTTGCCCTGTGCTGCACACAGTACAGTGTGCCAGGCTGAGGCGTCAGGCACCGGGACTTCTTCCCAGCCTAAAACATGTCTCTGCTGCTCACGGAACTTGCTGTCGGGAGGATTATGTTAGGTGCTGTCCGAACTTGAGAAGTAGGAGTCGAAAAGGCAAGAAGCTAAGTCGGGGGAGGTTCAGGTTCTGCGTCAGGAAAAGGTTTTATCACCTAGAGGGTGATTGGGCAATGGAGAAGGCTCTACAGGGAAGTGGTTGCAGCACCAAGTCTGACAGAGTTCAGGAAACACTTGGAAAATGTTCTCAGGCACATGGTGTGACTCTTGGGATGTCCTGTGCAAGGCTGGGAGTTGGACTTGGATTCTCACAGGTCCCTTCCAGCTCAGCACGATCTATCGCTCTGCTTCATGGAGAGTAAAGACGGCTTTTAATCTTCGTAGGGTCTCTGCCTGGGTCAGTGTCCCTTTTGTATTGCCAGTGGAATTTGCGTGTAATAAATCCAGTGACAGGATGGGCTGATGCACTCTGCTGTCTCCTCTTGGGCCGCGAGAAACTCGAGCTGCGGGTCTGTTTTAGGTCAAGGCAGAAAATAACCAGGATAAAGGAGCACTAACTACTGTGTCCTGCAGATACCTGGTGCATAACCTTCTTCAGTGTCTTCCTCCTTCTGTAATAAACTGGGATGTTGCTGAGAGAGATGTTAATCATCTGGGATAATGCAGAGAGAGAGAGAACAGGAGTACTTTTTTTAGTGTTTTGCTGGGATTAGCAAGAATTAAAATGGTTTTGTTACTTTTCATCTGTTCTTAACAGCTTCAAATGCCTTTGGAGTTAGTATGTTTGTTTTACTTATGACCCTTGAATACACGCCAGTTAAAGGGTTTTCTCGGGCAAACGCAGGTTCTTTTGAGGCAACAGAACTTAGAAAAAGTTGTCTCTAAGCGGGGCAGTGACACTGGGCAGTGCTCACATGTATCATACATTGACTTGTAGTCTAGTTCAGTCTTTTTGACCTGTCAGTTCTTAATGCTGTACAGGAAACAAAGTGTTTTGACAACCCTTCTGGTACTAAAGGGAAAAAAGCATATCTCTGATACCTTGCTTAGCTAAGTCTGAGGTTTGAAAGCTTTCCCAGTGCACTTCTGGTAACTTCTTTTGGGAAAACATGCAGTATGTGCTGGTGTGACTTAGACCAGCCAGACCGTGGGCTAGGAAACGTGTGTATTTTACAAGCTTTTGGCAGTGCTGTGACACTGCTCCTGAATTGTGCTCATGTTTGTGGTGTAGCCCTGACCTGAGCTCTGTTTTGCCTTGGAGCAGTAGGTTATGTAGGGGCAGACTGCAGCAGCTGTGGTTTGCTGCTCTGCAGACTGGGCTGTGCAGGTCCTGCATGGAGAGATGAGAAACAGTCAGAGGCTGTTGGTTTCAGAATCGTCTTCTTGGCCTGCCTGTCCTTAGGGACCTGTCTTTCTGCTCTTTACCAGGGTGGACAATTTCTTCCAGGAAGTCAGAAGTCACAGCCAGTAGTAAGGGCTGTTGGTACTTTGTTGAGGAGAGATCTGCTAATTGGAACTAATTGGAAAAGTGGATAAAAGGATGGGGAGTTGGTTTTGGAGACTTGTCATGAAAACATCTGAAGCTCCTGAACCCCTCACTGCTATGGATGTTTGTCAGAAACTGAATGTTCTTGTTAATTCTGTGAGATCAAAGCTAATTCAACAGAGGTAGTTCACAGGAGCAGCTTTTGAGTCGAGAGAGTTTGAGTTGTGGAGGTACAATGCTCTTTTATATGATTGGCAGGAATATTTGTGCGTGGGAAGTGGAAGGGTTGGAAGCACGATACAGTGGATTTTCAGGTTTTCTGTTTCTGTGTCTGATTGTGAAATAAGTTGGGACAGTGAAAATGGGCAAAGCTTTGTAGAAAGTGCTTTTGTAGCTCATAATGGATCATATTTTTTGGTTAGAGCTCACAGTAAAATCTTCTTTATCAGTATTAGAAGAGATCATCTCAAATCAAATCCTCTTTTGAATGGATTCATTCAAAAGCCCGGTGCCTAATAACCTGGAATGTTTCATTTGTGTGTATACTGGCTTGATTTTTTTCATCTTTTCAATTTTTTTTTCTTTTAATGCTTTACTAACATGATGGCATGGTTATGATTTGATTCTAATCTTCCAGTGTGCTTTTGAAATACAAGTTATGAATTATGTGCTGTACACATTTTCCCAGCAGCACTGGTGCTGTAGAAGTATTGGAAAGACATTGTCTTGATGAAAATGGTTTATGCCCAGTGTTTATGTAAAGTTTTTGTGAGGAAAGAGAACTTCTGACCATCCAATACTTTGCTTTTTCTTAACTGCTTTCTGGAAGTTCTTTCTGTGGAAGGGAACTTGACTGAACTTTATTTAGTTTAGTTTATTAATTTGGGCACGTGTCCAGTCCAGACTGGTAGATAAATGCTTCTGTTTTAGCCACACTTCCTTACACATCTAATCTGCCTCTGTGTGTTTCATGAGCAGTTGTGTGGAGTCTTCAGAGATAACTGAACGGAGTTAAACCTGTGGTGGGGATGTAAAGAAGTAGTAAAATATCTTTTTGTCACTACTGGTGGTTTCTTGGGACAGCAGAGTAAGCAGCAGCAGGAGAAGACAGTGAAAAACGTTTGTGTATGTGGAAGTCTTTATCTGTCCTGGCCAGAATCATTTAAGCAAGTTGTCAAAAAGTGCAGGCCTGTGTGTGTAGTGACATGACTGATAAAATCCTGCCCAGTTCCATGCATTATTATGTAGTTGAGCTCAGAAAGCTTGGCAGTGCAGGATTTTGGGTAACGCACATTTACAGATTGACCAACTTGTCTTAACAGGAAGATGTTCATCGGTGGCCTTAGCTGGGACACAACAAAGAAGGATCTGAAGGACTACTTCTCTAAGTTTGGTGAAGTTGTAGACTGCACTCTGAAGTTGGACCCCATCACTGGGAGATCGAGAGGCTTTGGCTTTGTACTCTTCAAAGAATCAGAGAGCGTGGATAAGGTAGGATTAATGTAATGAAACATGGTCACATTCAGGAATCAGAGATCACGTATCTCCCAGTGAGATATCACTTACTAAGATGACTGCAGGCGTTGTTGGTACATCTGGTAAAGATGATTCAGGGGTGCAGTTGTTTAATGTGCTTGTTGAAAAGGCTTTCTTTTATGAACCATCTTACTTATGATGCTGTGTCCAGGACCAGCAGTGATTCCTGAGGTATGGATTTGGGCACTTAGAGGTTGTCCAAGCCATTGGACTTGGGCACTTGAGAGATATAGTGTATAAATGTCTGCTGCCTGCTGCTGTGAAAGCAGCATTTGCAAAGAACTTCTAGTCTTTGCATTCCAGAGCTGTAACGTGAACCCATAGAGTACAGCCAATAGCTTGATACACTTGGGCTCCATCCAAGCAAAAATCAACTGTTAAACTTTTCTAAAATGCTGTGGATACAGCACACAGAAAGATTTTCACCTTCGTGACCTTTGTGATATCTAAAGTACAGATTTTTTAATTCATAAGGTTTGAGGATGAGAGGAGTATGTTCTGAGAAATGTTGTACTCTTGCTTCTGCTGGGGAATAGGTGATTCCAGTTGTCAGAACTGTCTGTGTCAGTGGATAGTGATCAAAAATCGCAGAACTCTTTTTTTTTTTCCCCAACAAATTGTTGGTTTGTTGTATTGAAAGTATTGAAATTGAAGGAAATTTGGCCTTACTCAAAAAATCAGTGGAACATTTAGCTTTAACTATGTAAGGTCTTGTTTTAATTTTCCTCAGGTCATGGACCAGAAAGAACACAAGCTGAATGGAAAGGTCATTGATCCAAAAAGAGCTAAAGCAATGAAAACAAAAGAACCTGTTAAAAAGATTTTTGTAGGGGGCTTGTCTCCAGATACACCTGAGGAGAAGATACGGGAATATTTCGGAGGTTTTGGTGAGGTACGTGGTGAAACAAACTGCTTTTACTCATGGAACTTGTTCTGTCTTCACATATTTATTAATAAAAAGCATCCCCCATGTGCAGCCTGCATGGATGCTAATGCAAGCCTAATGGCCATGGTCCATGTGTATTAGTGGTCAGAATTTTAATGTTTCAGTTACAGGCTCTGAGTTGCACAGCCTGGTTTGATGGAAGGGGGAGCTGGGATAAGTCAGAGGGGAGAGGCACTGTTTTGAGCAGGGTGCTTTACTCAGTTGAGTGAGATGCTCTTCAGCCACCCCAGCTCATCTCCTGTAGCACAGACTGAGACAGTTTTGCCTAAATTCTGTGCAGCTGTGTGGTCTCTGTCCCCAGTTTTTGGTGGTGATGGTGAGCTATGTATCATTTAAGTTTTTAAAAGCTGGTTTTGTATGAACTTGCTACAGCTGCTCCTCCCCTGTTGGCTATCAGATGGTGCCAGCTTCAGGGCATAACTCTGTTCAGTGAATTTGGTTGCTAAATATGTGCCCTCTTACAAACTTACAGACAATCCTCTCTGGACTAAAGACTTTAATTACTGCTTGCCTACGAAGTCTCATGTGCCGTAGGTACAGAGAACTTTGACTCCATATTTGTAGTCAGGTCATGTCATATTCAAGTCTAAATAATTTCACTTAACGTGTATGACCTGTTAGAAGGATTTTGTAGTGACACGAATGGCAGGATAAAAGGTAAAATCACTGTCTTCCACCAGGTCGAATCCATAGAGCTCCCCATGGACAACAAAACTAACAAGAGGCGTGGATTTTGCTTCATTACTTTCAAGGAGGAGGAACCAGTGAAGAAAATAATGGAAAAGAAATACCACAATGTTGGGCTTAGTAAAGTAGGTGGATTTTTTTCCTAGAGAAACTGAACCTTGTCAATACAGGGAATTACATTTCCAGTTGTGTCTGTTCAGGGATAATAGTCTGCAAATAGCTGTAAGCATTTTTTTTCACATGGAGGCATTGGGCCCATAAAGTATTTATATAGGTGTCTGTTAGCATAATTTCTGAGCTGAGGGGGTTTCAGGTGAGGTTTTGCACTGCACCTCTGTGGGGAAAGGGCTGGGCCCCAGCACACTTTTCATCACTCAGCTCCCACATTCTCCAGCAGCGTGGGCGGAGTGCTGTGTCACTGATCTGCTGTATCAGGCAGCAGCACCAGGTTTTCCTGGTAGCTGGATCTTTGTGCGCATATTTGTTGTTATAAGCAAATGTCAGTTTGGTTTAGAGAGCTTCCAAAACTGAAATGAAATGGGACGTTAGGCTTCTCTGTTGGAAGTTGTGTTCTTTTCAGAAATCTGGTTGAATTTCAGCTTGGTAGCATATACTCAAATTGTAGCTGGACTGGTACTTGTACAAGTATGTGGTGGAAACTTCAGATCAAAGTTGAGTTTAGCATGTTGACTAAACTCAGATTTGATTTCACTTTTCCCAAATGAACAGGCCTCAGAGGTTTAGTTCAAAGGGAAAACAGAAGGGCATACAAAGGAACAAGCATTCTTTTCAGAGTGGGTTCTACTGTGTCTCACAACTGTTTTCAAGTTAGTGTAAGATCCATTTTCAGGGAGGGCACCAGGGTGACCAAATCCAATTTTCTGCTTAGTGTTCTGTAAGTTTAAGAGTGATGTTTGGGGGTTATCGTCATTGATTTGAGCTCTCTAAATTTCATTTCCAGTGTGAAATAAAAGTAGCCATGTCAAAGGAACAGTACCAGCAGCAGCAGCAGTGGGGGAGTCGGGGAGGATTTGTTGGAAGAGCTCGAGGGAGAGGTGGAGGTAAGCTTGTACTGCTGCAGTGTTGGGAACTGAGGGACTAACCTGAATGAAAATAAGTCTGAGCTTTTTGTTGCAGGCCCCAGTCAAAACTGGAACCAGGGATACAGCAACTACTGGAATCAGGGGTATGGGAACTATGGTTACAACAGCCAAGGGTATGGCGGTTATGGAGGATATGACTACACTGGTTACAACAACTACTATGGATATGGTGACTATAGCAGTAAGTACTGAACTACTTATAAATAAGTTCCAGTCTGCTGCTTGTAAGAAAATGGCTGCTGCAGTATAAAAGATAAATGGCTTTAAAACACACTGGCTTAGGCTTTCCACTGAGTTAGTTACCAGTACTGGTTCTGGACACAGGGTCCTTGGACACTCCTCTGTCCCTACTTTCCTGCTTCACTCTGTCAAGTGTGCATGGTAGTGAGAGGGCTGCAGTACTGCTGGAAAGTCCTGTGTCTGTCCCTTGGGGGTGGGAGTGTTGCCTCTCCTGGTCATTCTGGAAGATGCCTCTCAGCTCCCTTAGTTGGGCAGCACTTTTTGTTGGTAAGAGAGAGAAGGCCCCACCTCAGCTGCCCTGCAAGCTGTTTGGGTTCCTGAAGCATCTCTCTTGGCCAAGAGGAGAGTGTGACTGTGAAGCCTGCAGTGGTCACCTAGTGAGTGACTGAACTCTCCATCTGCAGAAGGCTGTAGTTACCACAGTGGCTGTGGGGCTGTGGTTGGACATGGTCAGCAGGCAGCCACAGTTTCACACACCACAGTACTGGAGAGCAGGCCATTTGTCTTCTGGGGTCCTTTTCCTGCTGGTCCTCTGGTGGATTTGCTGTCTCAGTATGGCAGAAACTACTTGATGTTTTGGAATAAACTGGGATTTCCGTGAATGTGGTTATTTTTCTCCCAGATGCTGTTTAATGGGTGGGTGTAAATCTTGATGTTCTGGAGAAGCTGACATTGTGGGAAGGGTAAAACAATTTTGAGTAGTTTCATGTTGCTTGGAAGTTGGGGAGAGGGAAACTGAAAGCTGCCTGAGCTGGTGGCATTGATGTTTCCTTGTGAAACATTGTGGGCTCTGGAACTTTCCATCTGATCGCTTTCTGTTGTGTTTAGATCAGCAGAGTGGTTATGGGAAAGTATCGCGGAGAGGTGGCCATCAAAATAGCTACAAACCATACTAAATTATTCCATTTGCAACTTACCCCAAACAGGTATGTCCTCAATATATATTTACAAGCTCTTTTTTTTGTAATTAATAGTAATTTTTGAAATCTGCTGCATAAGATACTGTAATGATTAATGTTTTAAAATTTCACAGCACCCAGACGTGCTTACCGTAATGTAACATAGTGACTTTGAAGATATGTAACACAGGTGCTCTTAAGCTTTTGCCTTTTGCCCTATAATTAACAAGTCAGTAAAGTTAACAGGTAAAGTACTGCTAATGGGTACAAATTAAGGAATTGCAGCGAAACAATATTGCCTACTAACTCTGACATTATACCTTGTTTGTACCCGCCAGCGGGAACTTCCTTGCAGGCCCTGTGTCGCGCTGACTTCACGATTCTCACAGGCCCGCTCAATGCGGACAGGGTACGAGATGCTCACGCTCTCGAATGCTGCCGTTTGGTATGGTCTCTTCCAACATCCTGTATCAGCATTATAAAATAAAATGGATACTTCAAGCTTTGCCTTCACTTATTTCTTTGCTTTTAAAACTATTTGTAATGTAATTTAATGCATTTTTTACAGGCCCAGTAATGGTTAAATACGTCAGCTTACTGAATAATTTTAACTTTGTTCTTCTAAGGATACAGCTTGTCTCTGGATTTTCCAGTCTTAATTTTATATTTTATTAATCTATTTTAATGCTTGCTTTTCCCATTTATAGACATTGTAGCAGTAATTGCAAGAAGTTCTTGAGCTGAATTCCTGTTGTGTCGACTTCTCCTTAGCTTCCGAATACAATCCTACTATAGTCATTAATGTAACTTTTTCTTTTGGTTGTATTTTCTTAACTTAACAGATAAGCTAATGACACTCTATAGTGGGTCGGCACAAACCTTAAATGCGACTTTTGGGCCCAGAAGGTCCATCCACCGAAATAGTTTTGGTGGTGGTTATGGGTATCATAGAGATGTTTATAACATCTAAGACTAGAAGCATTTCCTAAATAAATTCGCATACAGTGAAAAGCTTGTCTTAAACATTGGTGCACATGTGGATTTCCAGCTCATGGACTCTTCTGTTCAGCTTTAATTTTAAAAAGCATATATTTACATGATTAATGTTGATATACCATATTTACATAGAGTGGGAAATAGGGGTATCTAAAGTGCAGTTGTCTGTTAATAAAAAAAAAGCCAACAAAAAAACTTTTCTGCCGGCTGTCAATTTTCACAGAATGACTTCTTTCTCTTTTCTTTTTCCTAGGTGGAGACGCAGTATTTTCTCATTTGAAGATTCATTTGAGGTGGCACATGCTACCTGCTAATAGCAGTTGAAACTAATTTTTGTATCAAGTCCATGAATTGGAAGTAAGACGTTGGGTCTCTCTGAAGTTTAATTGAGTTTTCATTAAGACAAAATTGCTTTCATGGTCTTATTTCTTAATTGCTATGCTTAAGAATCAATTTGTTTTATGCCCCTTCCTCAGTATTGTAGCTCAAGTCTTGTGTTCCAAAGCCCAGTGTGACAGTGTCATGATGTAGTAGTGTCTTACTGGTTTTTTAATAAATCTTTTTGTATAACTGTGTGTTGACTCTTTGTTGCAAGACCAGAGACACGTGTGCAAGTTCTGTTTTACAGTGGGTCTTGTGCCATTGAAGGAATGGCATCAGTTAGGTAATGCTGGATTACAAAGGGTACTTGTTTCCAAAACCAGTTCTCTTCTTGCTAAATGCCTTACATAACGAAGGTGCAATCCAGTTGGATGCCTTACTTAAGGAAGGTTGTTTGCAAGAGATGGGAATTCTACAAGCTGGATTGGGCTGTAGCTCCTACTTCATGTACACTGTCACTGTGATTTTAGTAACAAAGTATTGGATGGAGTTAATGGAACAAGTCTGCTTCCCTCTACATTGGAGCATGTAATAATGCTCTGAACTTAAATGGGTGGGGGGATTTCTGACTTTGCTTACTCGGAGAGGATAGTGGTCCATGAGAAAGTCAAGAAAGCATTTTCTCTATTTTGGACTACTATGATTCAGAAAATATGCATGGGTTTTTCCTATTGTTTATCTTTAGCAGCTGCCATAATTGTAGGAGGTGCTCAGCAGAATGTGTCATGGAAACGTTGTGAGGTAATCAGCACACCCTGGATTTTAGTCCTTTGGAACTTGCTGATTACTTGGGTGTTCATGTAGCACTAGAAAAGGCCACAAAGAGATACTTAGTGGGCAAATTGCTGCAAATGAGTCTGTTTCCAGAGGGCGGGCCTGCATTTAAACCGCTGTTCTGTCTCTGAAGCGAGAGTACTAAAAGCTAGTTTACAGGTTGGCTCACAGCAGGGTAACATTTAAAATACCCTATATCTGAGTGAAAGCCTCTGTACCCAGTCTCTGCATGTCAAAGTTTTGCTTGTCACAGCACCAATTCCTGGTCAGTCCAAGTTGAGCTGTAGCAATGACTGTACTTGTGTCTTAGAGTTGAAAGATGTGGAACAGCACAAGCTGCCTGGTCTCAGGCACAGATTAAGGAGGGATTTTACCCTGCTAAAGGTTTGAGTTTTGCTTCTAGTCAGGTTGAACATTAAGTTGTGAACAACCTCTCAATTGCCCTTCTGAGTTAAGGCCTGAAAGGTGTCCAGCCAGGCAAAGGTGCTAAGCAGCCACGGGCACAGGGAATGCCATGTGGTCTGAGGGCTTGGTTGTACCTAGTGGGGTGTGCAACACTGTTATCATGGCAGTGTTGGCTGTTTCTGTGAAGGGGAAGGTACTAAATGGGAAAATAAAACCTAGAGCTGAAGGGGAAGGTTACTGGCTGGCTGGCTTGGTAATTAATTGGTGTTTTATTATTAGCAAGTATAGAGCTATACGAACATATAATTACTTGTTATTAGCTTGTTCTGTGAGCAAGTGAAGACAGAGGGAGTGCTCTAACCACCTAGGTCACATTAGGTTACTTGTTTGCTTTTATGGCCCCTTCAGAAAAAGAAGGCGTGTCTGAAGTATGACATATTCTATGTGCAGCTGATGTTTCCTTTGCTGTAAGAGATGAAAACTGAGTTCTCTGCTTGCCAGCTTTGCTCACAGTGGAGAATTAACCCCTGAGCAGGGAGGGAACTGTCACCTGCATTTGCCTCCTACCTGGTACTAGCAAACAGCTGCTGTTTCCAGTCCTTTTCTAAATCCTTAATTTTGGTTCTTGTAGCATTTAAATAGGACTGAAAGCAGCTTGATTATGAGATGGACTTACATGCTCAGAACAGTTTAATAATAATAATAATAACCTGTGGAGGTTGTGCATGCTGTTTTAGCTTTCTGTTTAACCTGTTCTTTGCAATGCTTGGCCAGTACTTACCATTAATTCCTTGTGTATGAAGATTGTAGCCTATTCTACAGTTCGTACCAGCAGTTACTAATAAATGTATTAAGCCTTTATATTCTTCAGTTTTTGCCTAGTTCTCAAATGCACTTGGCTACATTTTTTATCCCTAGTCTCTGTTTCTTCACTGTTGAAGAGCTGCTGTTCTTGATGACTCACTGAACACACTGAGCTGTGCATATATTTCTGACAGACTCTGCTGCTTAGACTTGCTGAAGAAACTTGCCTAGGTAATGTTGTTCTTCTCAGCCTACAGCTAGATAACATCCTGAATGGTCTCTCTGAGATGGTTTTGGAGCAGGGGTAGGTTATATGACCCCAGCTACTGCACAGATGTCCAGTACAACTACATGCAGCTTAGCCAGGAGAGCAAGTAATGTACAAATGTTTGATTAGCTTTTTGTATTAGAAAAATTTGATATCTCGGGAAAGCAGGCATTTGGAACCTTCCCTGTCAGCTGTGGTAGAAGAGCTGTTAGCTTTCTGTTGGTGTGGTGTCATTATCATTGAGCAGCTTTGCTGTCTCATTCTGTAGGCAATGACGTGTTGAGTTGGCTGAGCTCTTTGGTTTCCAGATGTATGAGAAGTTAAAACCCATTTTGGCTCTTGTGAGCAATGAGGAGGAAGATTTTTCTAGTGATCTTGGAGTTTCAGTAAATTAGAATTTGCAGTTTCTCAGCCAGGACTCCCCTTCGGCAAATGATGGTCTCTCATCAGTGCTGCCTTGCTTAGGAACAGTGCAAAAGGGTAGCTGAGCTGGGATTGTCACTGCTCTGTGCTACATCTCTGGAATCTCATGACTAGTTTTCCTTTCAACTATCTTATCAGGTAAGTACTTGTAAACTTGGTGCTTGAAGTTAGAGTTGGCAAGGTTCCCTGCACATCTTCTGTATGGTAACACAGTCCTTCCAACCTTTGTACATAGAGAAAGAACTTGTATTTTTCCTTGCTGGAGGGATGGGAAGGCTTCATACAGGCAGCATGTCTTCATACAGTCAGGCTGATAGTCTCAGCTAGTGATCCCAGCAGGTTGGCTTCCCTGCCTTCTAATTCTGTGGTTCTCATTCCATTATCCCAGCACTGGAGCAGCCAGGTGATAATGTACTCACCCAAATGTGTTTGCTGCAAAAGACCTGTAAACTGTTATTTTCAGGATTTTGTTCTGTGGATGGTTTTCTCATAGATGACCATTGAAATTCATGCCCTGCTAAGAACTACAGTCTGTTCTCTCTTAAAGCTGTGGGTTTGTGACTGAGTTGCAAAGCATTTTGAGAAAATATCCTCATTTTCTTACAAAGCTGTGTAGGCTTGTGGATAGAGATTTGCAATCAAATAACCTTCAAAAAGTGACTTCCCTCTGTAGCTCAGTCTCACCTTATTAGTAAGGAAAAACTAACATGCTTTTACCTCATAGTGAGAAATTGTGTGACTCTGGTACAACCCTTGAAAAAAAGCAAAGACAGAGATGGGGGCAGTGCTGAACTCTGAGAGGCAAGGTCAGGTGCTGGGCACAGGGGCAGGGAAAGACACTTCTGCCTCTTCCCAGGGCTGGGCAGATGTGTTGGCCCCTGGCAGACCATGCTCCTCAGCCCTTCAGTGCTCTGGGTGAAAGAGGAGATTCTTTATGCACCCCTGGGCTAGCACAGGATCTTGGATGTAGTTCTGCTGCTCCTGAAAAGGGCCAATTTTCATTGGAGGAGCACCTGCACCAAGAAGTGCCAGAGGGTGGGAATGTGGCATCACTGACATGAACCCTGCAATTTCTGCCCAGCACGGCACTCATGCACGTGCTGTGGGTGCATGAGGAGTAGCTGCTCCTGTGTGAGCTGATTGAGCACTGGGGCATGAATTAATTGGGTGGTCACGTGAGCTGTCTCGAGGCTCATTTGTCAATAGATTCAGTGCTTGTGCAGGAAGTGATTGAATGCTAAGGTATAAATAAATTGGGTGCTCATGCAGAAGCTAATTGGGCACTAATGCATGAAGTTTCAGGATGTTCACATGCTAGAGCCTCTGTCAGCAAGAGCTGCAGGAAGCACCAGCATCTCTTATCTAGAACATCCACTCATTGGAGTGAGTGCCCATTCGCTGAAACAAGCTGTGGTGTCCGTCAGCCAGGGCAGCCTTCTAGCACTGCTGACCAGAGGGGCATCTGCTATCCACAGCCTCTGTTAGCCAGGGCCAAGGAAGAAATGACAACAGGAACTCCTGTCCTCGTGACACTGGCACTGACCAGGCACTGACCCTGCCAGAGCAGGGAATGGGAAGGTGCCAGGTGAGATTTGCAGTGAGCAAGTGCAGCCCTTTACTGCCTGAATCAGTCCACAGGGGCACAGGGATCACCTCAGGGCCTCACCACACATCCCACTGCCCCAGCCAAGGAGTAGAACAGGCTGTGAGAAACTGGAACTGGGGACACAAGTCAGCAGGTCATAGCTAAAACCTGATGCTCTTTCCTCTCTTCAAGTCATGATGGTTATTTGATGACAAATAAACTTCTCTTAGTAATGAAACAAGCAGCTCCTTTACTGAAAGAGGAATGGTACAACCCCAGCAGTGTGACGTTTGATCCTTTAAGCATGTCTAGTTAAGGGTTTTTACTGCTTTAAAGTGCCTTTCCTAAGCCTTTGGTTGAAATTCTATCTCTATGGCCTTTCTAATTATATTTTTACTTTCACTTGACACTGTGTGGCAGCAGCTCTATGAACACACTCTTCAGTAACCCTTTTCCTCCTCCTTCAATATTTTCACAGTTCAAGTACCAGAGCAATAAATTGGAAGTGTTTATCACTTTTTGACATTTCTATATATGCACTTATGCAGAATAGTTAACAAGTTAGCTGTTGTCTTTCATCTTAAAAAGAGAAGAAAAGTGCCTTTTCATAAAATTTCTGGCTCAAATGTTCCTTGAGGCCGTGAAGGGACTGAAAAGGCCTCTGGTTTGTGACTTTTGCCTTGCCTGATTGGCACATCCACAGTATTTCCCTTTCAAGTTAGTTTGTTTCCAGATCCTCTGCTCTCACTGTTGCATTTCCTGGCTGCCTCCTGCATGTATGCTCCCCCCTGTCCATAATGTGGCTGTTGAATTCATTAAAGCAATCAGTTACATTGCTGTTACTCCTTTTGCACATTATAACAACTGTTAAATGCAAGCTTCTCTTTGCAGGATTCAGTCCCCTTTAGAGGTAGGATGAGCATTTCATCCAAAATGACCAGATTTCATGATTACACCTACCCCTGGGGCAATTCTTGTGGAACTGTGTTCGCTTCCTTTTCAAAATGCCTTTTCTTTCCTTTGCTGTGGTATGAAACTGCCATTCAGAGAAGGGAAAACAAGTCCTCTGTGGGGAAATCAGCAAGTCACCACCCACCATCAGCCTGTGAAAAAAAGGACAGGACAAATTCCAGCCTATTTTGGCTTCCTAACATTAGGAGTCTTTTGCAGTGAGAGCTTTAAGAATATTCAGGGAAGAGACGCTGATAATGTGGGGAATTTTGGAGTTTGCTTGTTTGGATGGTTTGTTTTTGTTTTTTTTTTTTTTGTGCTGTACCTCTATACATCAAATGCAAACAGCAGCACCCTGGTAGGTTTCAGGCAGAAGGAACTTGAAGATCATTAAGCCATTTTTTGGCCGGGGGTGGCTCAAATCTGCAAGCCTTCTCTAAAGGAAATGGCCAGGAGAAAAGTCATGCAAAACGGGTGGAGATAAAACTGGAAGACAAAACTGTGCTTTTCAGGTTAAAAAACAGAAGCAAAAGCTGTGCTGGCTGAGAAGACAGGCAGTTGCAGACAACAAAATACTTTTCAGTGTCACAGTAATGAAAAAGATCCCATCTCTCAGGTGTGGGGCTCTGTGGACTCCTGTCTTGGCTTTCAGGACTGCCAGAAGTAGTGGTGTGCACAGGCTCACTGTACAATAGGATTCATTTTTTAATCCAGTGGTGACTCCTGGGCCTGGTGTCATTAGGTCACCAGGGGATGCCACCTGCTAAGCTGGAAACAGGCTTGGATTTTTGGTAGGCATCAAGCCCTGCAAGCAAAACCACATGCGGTAGTTTCCAACAGTTGTCTTGTAAGAGCTGCTCAGATAAATCCACGGTTTATAGAATTCAGCGTGACAATGCCTATTGTTAAGAAGCTCAAGCTCAACCAATAAACCCAACTGAATCTAATCAATTTTAGTGAGCTCAGTTTTTGCGAGTTACAAAATAGATTCCAGATAGCTTCACACACAGCCACAGCACATCAGGAGTCATAATGAGCTTACCTTTGGGAATCCTGCCAAAGGATGCACCTGACCCCTGAGTTAAATCCTGCTGCTGTCTTGCTGCTCTCCTCAAGACAGACAGCTGGGCAATATTTGTGTGGCAAACAACAGATAATGGGTTTACAAGAAAATAATTACCCACCTTTTCTGTGCCTGGTGTGCAGCTCAGTTTGCTTTGAACTTGTAACTTCATGTCTGGCACCATCTTGCACATGGTGTTCGAAAGAACCAGGCCCTCACCCCTTGCCTTTGATTACAAGAACAGCACCACAACCATGGGAACCACATCCCTGAACGTGGACATGCAGTGATGATCTTCAGTGGTAAGAAATACAACTGGGAAATAAATTTCTGGACTGGACGCATTCCTGTGTGCATGTTGATTTACCCTGACTGGTTTAGCCCTACATCAAGATGTAAAGAAGTAAATCAGAAGTGTTCAGATCCATGCCAGGAAACAAAACAACTGTGCCACAATATTCAGGCACAAGGAACTTAAGAGAGAAAGAGTGCCAGTCTTGTGCTGCCTTGCAAGAAGTGGGAAGGGAGGAAGAATTCAGGACAACGTGCTACATTACATTTGGGAAGGCTGGTTTGAATTTTCTCTTCTTTCCCACACTTTCTGCACAATTTTGAGGAAGCCAAGTTGTCAAACTGTCAAAGGTAAAGGTGTCAAAACCCAAAGCAACATATAACTCTGGAGGGACTTCAAAATCATCAAGGGACTTAAATCTCTCAGGACTTTGTCAAAGGTAAAAATTATTCTTGCCACTACACTGCATCCTCACTCTGCTGCTGTTCCTGCCTCGCTGAAGTGCTCACCTGCATCTCCACTCTGATCTGGTAGTTGGGGGAAGGCACTTTGACCTCACCAGCCCAGGCTATCTGTTCCCTCTGTTCTCTGTCAGGAACAATCTTCATCCCTCCTGCCTCCTACGGTGGGTTCTCTTGTGCAGGGAAAAAAGCACAGCTACAGCTGAGTTTCTGAGGGAGCCACACCATAAAAGCAAAGCTGACAGGACAGAAAGGCAAAGCACAGATAAGAACACAAAGGGCAGCACTCAGACAATCACTAACATACCCACAGCATGCCAAAAACCTGAACACCAAAATGCATTATTCAATGACTTCAAATTAGAAAATACAGCAATAAGCATAATCTGATCATCATCCTAATTGTCCATTCAATTCTCCCATGATCTCCTGCACTGTGACACTACTTGAGCCTGACTCACTTATTCATCCCCTTGTTTTACATCAGCCTAACTCCACTGCTGCTGAGCTGAAGTCTGAAGTACATCTGTCCGTGAAAAACAGATGGTGTGAGATCAAGTAATATTTAGTCTCTACTGCATCAGCTTCGCTAGTTTCTGGAAAACTTGCCCTCAGTCAACTGCATACATGCCAGAAATAGAATGAATTGAATGTACATGGGAACTCTACATAAGTACAAAATAATCTGTGACCTCATTTATTTCAGCTTCTCATACATTCATCTTCTCAACATCCACTAAGAAGAACAAAATCTGAGTGGGGGACGTGCTGCAAGAAATTACATCAGTGGCTCTCTCTCCAGGGGTAGCATTTTCTGTCTCAGTCTCTTCTGAATCAGGAAGACAAGAAGTATATATACAGTCTATGAATCTGGACTGCTGTATGGAATGTGCTTGTAACAAATTAATATCCTTCTTGTTCCATTGTAAGCTTACTTTATTTGCACACAAATAAACAAGTTAAACTTTATAAAGGAAATAAGCCCACAGCTGCACAGACTTAATACTAACTGCACTAAACTTATACAGATATTTTTTCACTTAAAAAACATATATATATATATATATATCCCCCATTATTATTTTATATATATATATATAAGGAAACTACATATAAATACAATGGAAAAATAAATTCAAAAGCTTTTTATAAAAGTTGTCACAATATTGTTTTGACTGTAATAAAAATATTTATGAGAGAAAGAAAGATGCACAGAGAAACACAAATACCTAACGTCTAGTGCTTTGTCTAAGTCTTGAAAATAAAATTTAGTCTTTGGTATTACTAAACAAAGTTAAGTTGCAACCATCTACAGTCCCAGCTTACAGCCTCTGCTCCACCCTCTCTGATTCCACTTTGCACAGGCTTTGCTGGCTGCAAGTTTCCATAATAATTTGCAAACAGACAGAGAAACAAGATCAGCTAAATGTGTAGTGTCTTCTTTCAAGGGCTCCATCTAACCTTCATTAAATTCAATGGAAAATATTCTATTGCCTTATTCAGGCTGAAGGCTATACAAAATATTTGATTTGCTGTCAAAGTGATGGTCAACCACCAGTGAAAAATAATTATAACCACATAACAAACCACAGAACTGCCCCTGTGGCATTCCCTCCCTCATTTTCCACTTCCCAGTGGGAAAAGTCATGGCCAGCAGCTAGGGAGATGATCCAGTAGCTATGGGTAACTAGACCCTGAGCACACAGAACAAGTTGCCCGGGAGGTTTTCCATCCAGCATGTGAAATGTGGTAATGCTGCAGCAGCTTCAGTGTGGAAATTTAGATTGGACTTGGTCTCAGCAGGAGCGGAAATACATCCAAGCAGTGGCTGCAGATGCATCCATCCCATAAACCCAGCATGAAACCCAGGAACATCCCTATTTCAACAGCAGTTGAGGTTCATAACACAGAGCAGCAGAATTTTTCTGTATAAGCCACGAATGCACAACATCCATCTGCATTTTTTCTCTGCAAGGTAAAAGCTTTTTGTCCATCTATTTTATCTTCATGCTTCACAACAGCAAAACATTTTAGGAAAGGCACATGGCTCTTTGAAGCAGTAAGGGAAATGCACACCACAGTCTGATTCTCTAGGAAACTTCTATTATGGATATACCTCTTCGTTTGACCAGTCTCACATATCCAAACTGGTGCAAAACTAGACTGGCAAGAGAGGCAGCTTACACAGTGATACCATT
The DNA here is from genome assembly GCA_018697195.1 of Certhia americana. Lineage (NCBI taxonomy): Eukaryota > Metazoa > Chordata > Aves > Passeriformes > Certhiidae > Certhia > Certhia americana. Next base: position 1,097,968 of record JAGMWU010000040.1, on the reverse strand, counting down.
TTAGCTGTAGCTAAATCAAATCAACCTTCCAGTAATAATCTCTTTTCTACACATTTCTGCATCAATGTAATACAGGACATTTTGGGGGAAAAGCAAAACACAGCAGAGAAAAAGAAAAATAAGTGCCTATAGTTTTAGATACCAACAAATGTCACAACTGTTGGCTTCTGATACCCATCCTCTCCAAAAAAAAGATGTATGGTAACCTTGTTAATATCAAAGTTTTGGCTAGTGATATTTTTAGTGGCAAAACCATAGATTCGACCAGTCGTATCTGAAAATGTTCATAGAGACACTGTGTATCAAAAAAAAAAAAAAAAAAAAATCAGGTTACAGCTGCTGACTGAATACATGCCCTTGTTATAAAATGCACGGATTTTGGTGGATTATCCAAACAAGTTCTGCTTCTGTACTGTCTTCCATTCTTCAAGCAGCATTGTGTAATTTGTGTAACTTCATTTTAAGCAAGAAACAAGATAGAACTGATGCCTATGAGTATCTAGAAATGTTCCAGAAGGAAAAATTACTAGAAATCCTTGTCCCAGCCTGAAAGTTCATCTGGAGGGCTTCCCACTTCAGGTGGATAGCTGTCAAAGTAGCTGTAATCAGTCGGTCCAGACAACTAGGACATTGAAAACACAAACAAAAGGGTGTTTAGAAAGAACCTTTTGAAAATGTTCTCTATTGATTATGCATCATTTTTGTTGCTCCCAACATGGAAATGAAAGGCTAATATGATACAGATGACATCTTTCAATGGATGCAATTCCTCATTCTTTAAAATGTTCTCCAGTAATTACACTGTACAACAGAAAGTGACATTAGCCATCTTATACAAAAGGACTTCCCAAATATTATCAAATTCTCAATTTCACCCAAAGCCCTGTTAATTCAGTAAGAAAACTGGGCCACACTGTACAATCTGGATGCTATTTAAGACCAAATCTACATTCATAGGGTAGCTACTCAAAGCGAACCTCAGAATCACTTTTTTGTAAGATCAAAGTGAGTTTTGAATGCTTTAGCCTTAGTCTTTTTTCATTTTAGGATGAAAACAAATAGGCCATTTAAGACTGGGAGCTTACTCAAGGATGTGTTTGAACTCAATAGTAGGAGAACACAGGAATTTGTACTCTTCACAGTAATTTGTACAGTGCATCTTAATAATGTGCCCATTACCAAGGCAGATATATTTTTTCAATATTAGTTTCAGACCAAACACCATTTCTTCTAGTAATGTAATGCAAAGTACACAGGCAGAATAATGTTTCCATTACTTGACTGACTGTAAGTTATGTATTCCTTTCTGTCTCTCTCTCTTGTTCCAATTTTCACAAAAAATGTTGAACTATAATAATTCAAATGCATCTCTGGGAAATTTTGCTATCACCATCAGTTCTTCATAGCCAAGCTGTGTTAGTAAAGCATTATGATACTGACAGCCGAAGCCAATACCTCTCTTTTTAAAGGCGATGTTAGTTTCCTCACTTTCAGACTATCCCAGTTAAAACCATTCAACCACCTGATTAAAAAGAGATGAAAGACAGACATGGAGAGACCAAAAGAGAAAGACAGGTTCTTTTCTGACATTATACCACAAAGAGCTGAAAATCACTTGAACAAGGGCTTTAAGAAGCACATTTTCATGACAACTCCTGTAACAACACAGTTAGGAGGAGGAATCTCGAGCACGTCATTGCCGTACAAGGAAGGGGCAGCTTCAGGACCACCAGACACTTCTGTGTGGAGGAGGTGCAGAGACAGGCAGGTTAATGCATGCAGAAATACAGCCATGCAGAGACTTGTGTGTCTCCTTGGAATGCCACCCTTTTTTACAGCATGAGAAGAGGGAGACAAGCAGAAAAATCCAAGAACTGCTTTCCCCAAGCACAAAATGCAGGGCTTAGAAACAACTCAGATAAAAAAAGAAAGCAGAAAAGGTTTAATTTACAGAGGGCTTTCTTCACTAGAAAAATTCATTATGAGAAAGACTTTCTTCATTACAAGAAAGAGGACAAAACCCTAAAATTATTGCTCTAGAGCTCTTTACTCATTCTTAAAAAGCAAATGTTGAAGGGTCAGGAGGTCTGAGAGGCAGATGCTGAATGGGCATCGATTTCTCTGAGAACTGAATTAAACTCCTACATCAACAACCTGCAGCAAAACCAGAAAAAATAAGATTTCTAGATAGTCATGCTGAGAATTTATGTTCATATTATTGCTTGCTATAGTTGCAAAAATACTCAAGAGCAACATAGATGTCTATGAGCTTACCAGTCTGGGTTCTAACATATTAAAAATATTTCAAATTAAACCTCAAATTTTCTTCTGCAAGTCTATTTTGCTTACCTGTGTTTCTTGATGTCATTTATTCCATTCCTCAAATTGCCTAATCTTTCTGTAGGGTTTTGCCTTAAAAAAAAAAAAAAAAAAAAAGAGAGAGAGAGAGAGAGCGTATAAAATAATCCTATTTTTAAAGGGCATTTGTAGGTCCTAACTGCTTGAATTTAACAGTTGCACAGGGATGCAGCTTGCATAAAACATGTGGCCTCATGAGGAGATATAATGAGGTGTTGCTCAGTGCTCCTTTTTTCTGAGGATGGAGAAACCTTCTAGAAAGCTAAAACAGTGTCACTCAGCTGTGAGAAGCAGCACAGGGAAATCAGCTGGCTGAGCTTTAGTTGCGCATCCTTTTTTTTTTCCTGGCCCGCAGGTCTGAGTTACAAAAGGAGGAAGATCAAAATTTACAGCTAGAAAGATCCTTCCAATCATGGTACTATTTGTGGTGCCATGGATGAAATGGCACAGGAGCTGGGAATCCAAAGTCAGTGGCACCAGACAGAGGTCAGCCACTGAGTTAGGCTGGCCCTTTTGAAATACCACCTTCTGCACATTTTCTGAAGGACTCAAGCCAGTCTTTAAGTGCCCTATGTTTTCTGTACAATCTATATGCCTAAGTAATTTTGGAAGGTTGTTTGTTTTTTTTTTTTTTTTAAACAATGTTCTTGATTTGAAAATCAAATTCCTTAGCTCTTTCCTCACCCCCCACTTAATAAATTTTCCCAAAGATGCATTTCAGAAAAAATTCCCAGCTACAGAGAAAGCCCAGAGCCTCTGCTGCCTCTGCAGACTCAGAGGTGTGATGCATGCAATGCATACTGAATATAATCAGAATGGATCATGCCATGCATAACAATTCCAAATGAAGTGGTCAGGAATTCAAAATGCTCTGAGTCCTAAAAGAGCTCAATCTATCTGCACTCAGGCTTTGCCTCAAACTGCCCCTCCTACCTGCAGAGTCTGCGTATCAAATCCTCAGGTCGCCTTGTTATTGTTTTAGGAAAATCCAGCTTTTCAATGCCTTTGAGAATCAAATTATAGGTCATCATTTGATCAGCCCCAGAGAATGGTGGACTAGAAAAAGAAAGCAACACTGATAAATGGGACATCTGGCAAGAACAGATGTGGCCAGTGCTTACCTAAGCAAATATTTGAGAATATAGGAAAAATTAGAGAAAAAAGTGCCACCTGCCTACTTTTACAACCCTCACCCTTTCAGCCTGTTTAAGATAATAGAAAGGCTTGAAGCTGAGAAACTTCCTGTAGGCACCAGGTAAAATGCATGACCACACGTGTCCCTCTAAGGTTTACCCAGAGAAGCTTCCACATTGTATTGCCACTAAGCATTGCCAGAGTTGTCATGGAAGAGTGCAGGGAGCTAAAGAGAGAGCCCTGCCTACAGTTCACCCATCCCACTGCATCCCATCACCCACTAACAGGGCAAGGAACATTTGTTCCTCACAGGAGCTGTGAGCCTTGAACTGTTGTCACTTTTTCCTCACAGGAAACAGCAGCAGCAGCTACAGGAGCCCTACACCTGCCAATTATAGCTTGTGCCCGGATAAGCCAGAACCGAGAATGTGTAACCCACTTGGTCCATGGTGTTTCTGAAGTGATGGAAGGTCAGACACGCAGAAGAGGCAAAACGAAGTATCATTTTGCAAGGCTGTCTAGAAATAACCTTGGAAAGGCTTCTAAAAACAGACAAACTAGGTAAGAACTTTGAGTAGGAGGCACTTACCTGCCAGTGAGGAGTTCATACACAAGAATCCCAAGGGACCAAAAATCCACACTGAAGTCATGGCCTTTACTCAGAATAACTTCAGGGGCAACATACTCAGGGGTTCCACAAAACGTCCAGGTTTTCTGCCCTGATCCAATCTTCTTTGCAAATCCAAAATCAACCTGATTAAAATCAACACATGCTGCATAATGCAGAGGAGTTTTGCACTGGGAAGCCTTAAGGTCTTGATTGCCTCCTCCCCTCCTACAAAGATCCCAGAGTTGTTAGTTTACAGCTGTAACAACCACACAGTGTAGTTGTGAAGGAGAGAGAGGTAATTCCACTGGATTACTGAATGTTATAAAACAGATACATTTATTATCACAAGTAATTTTCTGAATAGCTTTCCTTTTGGGGAGAGCAACCCATGATTTCCTTGAGGACATGAGATTTAGCATCCCTGGAAAGCAGTGGGTTGCTTATTGTCTTCAGAATGGATATTTCAAGCTCTCTGAAGGGCATTCTTGTTGCACTTCTCATGGTCACAGTAAAACATGGCATGAGTTCTTTTCTGTGTTCCCCTCGCTACATGATTGTAAATTGAATCAATGAATGATGAACCTGTGATTGAATGAGGCTGGACAGGGAGGTAATTCTGCACCTGGGAAATGTGTTTTTTATTCTTACAATTAAACTGACTGCCGGGAGAATTTTTTCTTTTGCTGTTTATACTGTGGCAAGAGCTCTCAGAGGCTGCAATTCCCCAGTTTGTCCATGGCTCACAGTGGTTTTGCAATGCCTTTGTTTCTTATTGTGCAATGAGAAGCCTGCCCTCTTTAGTGCTGAAGCACAAGAGTTACTACACTCCAGGATCCTGGTTCTATAATTGCATGCTGTCTATTTATATCCCTCTGCAAAGAGACAGGATACAGACACAAAAGGATAACATTACAATGAATTACATATTACCAATTTTATATATCCTTCAGCATCCAAAATTAAATTTTCTGGCTTCAGGTCTCTGTAGATAATTCCTATTTGATGCAGATAGTCAAAAGCCTCTGTCACACACCCAACACAAAACTTGGTGGTGAATTCATCAAAGCTGCCTCTGGAATAAAAATAATCACAATTAAGTTCTGAAAACCCCTTAGTTATCAACCAGATAATATGTAACAACCAGAATACTAACCAAACTGAACCAAACACCTTTTCATTGAATGGGGAACCTTCTCAGTAGCCACGTGGGGCTGACTTTAAAGGGCAAGATTATGCTGTGTGTGCAGTTACCTGTCTCTCAGCAAGCTCCACAGTTCCCCTCCAAGACAAGCCTCCAGGAGCATGTACACGTATTTGTTATCCTTGAATGTGCGATACAGCCTGTGGAGACAAACAGCAGCAATTTAGGAAGAGCAAAACAAAAAGCGAGACTTGCAGCATCTCTCCTCCAGAACTCATGTGTGCCAAACCTCATTCCTAATAGTGCTGCCCTGGGAGTCAGCTGGGGGACAAAATCAAGGAAACCTTATGCTTAGCTTACTTCACAACGAAGGGAGAACATATCTGCTCAAGGATTTTCTTCTCAGAATAGATATGCTCTTGCTGTTTAGTGTCCACTACGTGTTTCTTCTTTATACATTTCATAGCAAAAGCCATGTTCTCGTTTTTAACTTTAACCTGTGAATAAAAATGATGGAAACACATGAGGCAAAGAAAGGATGTTTTACTTCATCACTCTCAGTAGATACACTGATATCCATCTTTTTCAACACAGCACAGGACTGAAATTGATAGCTGTAAGAAGGGACAAATTCCAGATTTTCTGCAAAACTGTTATGTGTGATTTTAAGCCAAGCATCAGATATTTTAATTTCCCAGTCCCCACTCGTAAAGTGAAATGCTCCCTCTGTTCATTTTATATGTACCAAATAGCAGCAGCTTGGATAGGTACTACATATTACAATGAGTTTATATCACAGTGGGTCCCAATCACAATTTAAGATTTCTAACCTCCAGCATAATACAAAAGAACGAAAAGGAGAGGCGTTTAGGAAGAACGTTTACAAATGATTTTGCATTATACTAAATATTGAAATATTATCCAATATGCAATAAAAAGATGGAAGTTAAAACAGGGCCTCTTGGAAATGAAGGAAGCAGATATCTGTGATCTACAGCTGGATGAGGATTCAATTCTTAGCTTAGTATTCAGATTCTGCAGTAGAATTCCAGTGTGGGATTTTTTTTTTGTGTGTGAAGCATGAATCAGAATGAAACAGTTGATGGTCTAACTACCGTAAAGCATTATTGACTTCATTAAAAGCACAAAGTCTCCTTTAATTTACCATTACCTTCAGCAGCCTGCACTAAAAGCATTCAGGTTTTTGTCAGATGTTTGCAACTCAGCCAGAGGCAAGTGGAATTTAAGGCTTTGGGCTAATGAAATTCTTGGTATCCCAGAAGCACAGCTGTTCATGCTATTGAATATGACTCAAAAGAGCCCTTGCAAATTGTTGGAAATTTCCCAGTGAGCACAGCTCAGAGATAGCTCACACTGGCTGCAGTGGCTGTGGGGCATACAGAAGCAGTTCTAACAGCACAGACTATGTGGTGCCATTCAGATTGCTCCAGGTCCAGGCAGATCCCTGGAAAAAGACCTGCCATTCAGGGGACATAATGCAGGCAGGCACATCTGTAAACTCCACATGCACAGACTGATGACTATGTCTAGTGACCAGGAAGGTACTTTAAACAGCAGGAGATGGAGGCACACAAGAATGGATTTGCTTCTTTGAAAACCCAAATCCTGATTTTTTTTTTCTTAACTACGCATTGATTTATGGAGAATTATTTCTGCCTGAGGGGCACAAGCACATAGAATATCAAAATCCTTCACATTATTCAGTGGCTAAATCAATCATCCAAGACAGAGAGCTACATGAAAAATGTTAAAACATTCTCTTACAAGCTCAACCCTTCCGAACCCACCAACACCCAGAGTTGTGACAACTTCTAAATTCTGGAATGGGGAAGGAGGGAACTGGGCTACTTTCTCCTTCAGCTCTATCATCTCCAAAGACACCTCCTTGGTCAACTGTCCACAGAAGGATCTTCCCCTGCATTAAGAAAATTAACATAGGTTAGTGCTTTTTCTTGCTGTTAATTTAAATGATCTTATATAAAGGAAAGGAAAGGAAAGGAATTGGAAAAGGAAGAAAGGGGGAGTGGGAAATGAGAAGGAGGGAAGGGGAAGGAGGAAAGAAAATCCTTCTTATTTCCTAAAAGAATCTTAATGGAATCCTATGGGAGTTAATTAGAAGAAAAATGCTAATCCAATTCACTGAGTAGAATCGACAGTAATTTTAGCAAGAGCTTGTCCCTGGTGAGATTCCTATTGATGCAGGCAGCTGCAAAAATTTGGGGACTCCAAGATGGAGAAGCAATGCTTGAAGGACTGTGTACTATTTCCAGCAGAATGATCAGAAATAAGAATGCAGCTGTATTTCTAAACAGAGGAAAAACACACTCTGCTCACCTTCCAGCAGTGCTCAGACTGAAATCAGTGGCACATAAACTGTGTGGCCCACAGCTAAAAGCAGTCATCAATATCATCAGTGCTACACTGAAACATTAAAAATAAACTGTTTCTTTTATGTCTGCTTCTTTCTTTTTGAAATGACACTTAATCTTTTGCACAGTAATACAGTTTCTTTAACTCAGGCTGCAGTTAAAGTTGGCCTTTAGGGGGTTTTACCAGTCAAAGAACCTACCATCAAAATGCAAAATCTATTTGAGCACAACATAATTTTAAATTTTTTGTGTGCTCAGTTTTTCAGGAATAGAGTGAATTCTTGTTTGGAAGCCAATACCCTGAGATTCTATGTAATTTTTGTATCAGAAAAAGTTTGTTGGGCTCCATAAGCATAGCCAGACTGTTTTATTACAGTGACTACTGTCATTACTGGGGGTCCATCTCCTTCAACTACCATCCCTGATTTTGCTTACATATCTATCACTCTTTTTAATAATTCCTGCTGTAGGGTGTAACAAACAAATGATCTGACTCACTTTGCATGTCGCTTTTCATCAGCCTGGGCCAGATTAGCCACATAACCTTCTAGGTAAGTTTGCAGCTCCTCATAAGTTCCAACTGTTTGATTAAATGTCCTAGAAACACAAATGAAACATCATAAACTGCTGAGTTTTTAAGTCACCACCCAGCTGAAGCTGGTTGATACTCAAGGATCACCTCCTCCAGGCTCAAGAAATGATCAAGAAATCTGGCAAAGGGGGCAAGAGAACTGTGTGGAGAAATAAAAATTCCCATAATTAGTCAGGCTTAAGTGGGAAACACACAGGAGATGGAAGCTGGGTCAGGACCACTTGGAATAATACAGAGAGATTGTCAGGGTAAATATAAATGAGACAAGCAAGGCTGAGGTCCATCTGGATTTAATCTTGCCAAGGATGTAAAGGACAAGAAGAAAGGCATCTTCAAATACATGAGTAACAAAGGGGAAAAAAAAGGATAACGTGGACCAGTTACAAAATGGAGCATGGACTCTGGTGACAGAGAAGGCAGAGTTACTGAATGCCCTCTTTCCCTTGGTCTTCACTGACAAGAGCAGGCCTTAGGAACCTCTGACCCAGGGTAAACACCACACCACTACAAGGAGAAAAATAAAAGAGTAACTCTGAGCAAAAAAGTAACTCTGAACTGCTCTTAAGCTTCTGTGCTCCAGTACCTGCTATCAGCCTCTCTTCATTAATATTCCTAAAGCACAACCACTCATTCAGGATTCTTTTAAGGAAACGTTGTGGTTTTGCCTACAGTGAAGTCACGTTAACCCACTGAAAGTCATGTTAACCTACTGGAAGAGGATGCAAGTCTTTTATTGAAGTGTAGTGTACTTACTCTCTGTCTATAACGAGGCACTCCACGTTGTACTCATCTGCAATAACGTTTGCTGATCTGACGTCGTCACTGAGAATAGAAATCCATTAGGAGAATTCAGAAGCATAGCAAAATCCTTAATACCTCACACTGCACTCATGGAGGGTCACAGCTGCTCTAGGTGAAACTCCTCAAAGGCCTCTGCAGCCTGCACCTGGATTAATGCTCCAGAACCAAATAAAAAAATTAGCATTTTACTAGTCATTATTATGGTCTAGCACAGCATTTTTTCCAGTTTCAATAGGGTTTGGATCACGACGTGAAGGTTTAGCAACATTCCAACAAAATAGGGTGAGATGCAATTATCATTACCTCAGGATTTACTACTTATTTCTAAAATGATCCTTGAGTATAAAACATTCCCAAACTCAAGCTATTGCCTACTCAATCACACATGTAAATATGTACTGCATGACTCCTTCTCTCTGTTTCTTACTGCCATGGGCAATGGAAACAAGAGCTCATTCCAGTCATGATGGACCTCATCCATTCTGAAATGGCGCAAGTTCTCACCACAGTTTTTACTCAAGTAATAACAGTAAGCCACAATGCAGAGGGCCAGAATTTGACCTCTACAGGGAAAACCATAGATGCTAGTTCAAACTTTCAAGCTCTCTCTGCAACACCTCAAAACATTAACACCAATTTGGTCACTACCTTCTTCGTCTACTGACTTCACAATCAAAAGAAAGATTATATTCAAAATAGCCATGAGCTGTAGAATCTGACACACAGTGATGAGACAATTGAAATCCCACACATTGTGAATCAGACAGTGTGAACTAACCTAATGAGAGCCTTTTCTCCAAAGTAATCTCCTTTGTGCAGATTTTTAATCACCTGAGGCTGTGAGTGGTCTGCAGTACTCTGGGTAACTATCACCTGCAAAGTACGGAATAAAAATTGTGTAAGAGAAAGTTTCAAAGCATTGCATGATTTTCTTTCTGTTCTGTGTATTTCAGAAAATTTCTTAAACTCAATAGCACTGTGGAAAGAGTTACATATATATATGGTTACCCCCCTCCTCACAAAAATTACCACCAAACATTCCCTGACACCTCTCTGATTTTTGCTGAGAAGGAATATACTTGTTATTGGAAACCCCCCAACATTTTCTCCTCATTCTTTTTGAAGAAGAGCAGAATAAGTCACAATTTAATGAGAGACTGAAAAATACTCCAGTTCAATCCCAGCAGGCAGATGTCATATGTCAGCTGAATAAGCAGCACTCCAGAAGCATTAACTAACATTTCCCCTCATGAAACTCTGCTTCCACAGTAGCACATTCTGCTGATGCTCATGTTAGCAAAACCCAAACTAGAATATCTACAGACACAGAGATGGTTTGGAAATTGGTAGTGTATTGAGGAAAATTCTCTTGATTTAATTCTTTAGAGTCTTGTGTCAGCCTCCAAGGTATCAGCTGAGGGATAAATGCTTCTGCTTTGCTCCTCTGGGACTAACAAATGAAAGGATTCTGAGACACCTCAAAGGCCATTCTCCATTAAGCCTTGGACTCCATTACTTCTCAGATTTTTCACAAGTCTATGTTTTGCCCATCAGATATTGCACCATCTAGGAGAAGACATAGGGTCAAATCTCATTTACAAAATAATTAACTTTACATCACTGCCACAGAGACAAGAGGTTTCAGAACACAATTTAATTACACTGTAATTAGAATAGTACAGCATGAGTTCATTGTGAATGGAAAATTTGGGCTCCCTGAACCTCTGCAATGCTGCTCCAGACTTTTATCATGTTATTGTGAATTTAACAGCACATGCAGAAACACTCTGCATCATTTTTATTGAAGACGACACTCCTTAAGGTAGCTTTTGAGATACAAGTATTTGTACATGTTATTTTATAAGTTAGGCTTATTATACCTTACCTTTCCTTTTGCTATTATAAAGAAGGTGTTTCCTTCTTCTCCTTCCCGAATAACGTAATCTCCCTTGTCATAATACTCCTGTTGGGGGGGGCAAGGGAGAGACAATATTGTCCAACAAATCATTGAAAGGTTACTATGCAGAGTTCCTAACACAAATGCATGTTTCATTGATGTTTAACTTCCTATATCCTTCATACCTCCATGTGAAAAGAATAAAGAGTCACCACTGCCCTTGGAAAAAAAAAAAAATCCCAGTTATGGTTATATATCAAGCCTTTACCTTCAAAGGCTGTTGGTAAATGCAGCCCTAAGGCTCACAGGTATTTGGCTGGATTCATGTGCTGGGGACCTAATGCCTTCTTCCCTTACATTTTGCTGTGTATGTGGTCCAAGGAATAGGAAAGTATTACATATCCACATCACAAAGAGGTAAATTTGATAACCAGAAGAGTCCTGGAGAACAACTTTGTACTTAATCTTAATAAAGGATAGATTACAAATCCCCTTAACTGCTTGCTTGACTCCTTTGATGCAAAAACCATAACTTACTTCTATGTCACTAAATGTTATTCTTTTCAGCCAATCTGGAATTCAACTCTGATCACTCCAAAACCACTCTCATATTTAAAAAACTTGGTTGTTTTTTATTTTTGCTGATTTGTTATTTTGGAAGCTTACTGAATACTACTTAGAAAAACTTAACAATATCTTACCACTTCCAGACAGTCCATGATCTTGGTTAATTTATCTTCAGGTAAGTTTTTCAGCAGGGACACACTTACAGAAAACAAACAAAGAAACAAACAAAGCTTCACAACCCAGAGCAGTTGTCATTAACAATTTTTTTATGATCTCTTCTCATCTAGCCAATTTTTACAGTCACACTTTATAACTAGTTAAACTAATGGTGAATGAGCACAGTATACAACTAAATCTTAATTTGGAAGGTTCAAGAAGTGTCATCCTGGTTTTTAGATAAACAAAACTCACACAACTTAGAAATGCAGCAAACAATGGTAAGTTTATAAATCAACTTTGTATTTCAGGAGAGGGAGGAGTTTACTGGGGCTAAGGATTGATTTCAAAAGTATCCAGCAATTGAAAACTAAAGGCAATTATAGAAATTCAGGAATAAATTTTCAGGTGCACTGCAGAGAGTGAAAAATCAAAGGTAAAAATTTCAGAACTCTTTGGAGAGCTATTGAAAGATAATCAAATTACAGAAAAACTTCGTGAATTTGCTCGTAAGAATGAAAAAACCTCCCACTCTGATCACTTGGACTTGTAAAAATTCGGAAATTATTGACATTTCTATCTGTTTAGGCTCAGCAAAGAAGTGTGTATAGAAATCAAAGGTGGAGAGGGATGTGAAAATACATAAGACATTCTATGCATAGGCAGGCTTGGCATCTTGATTTGAAAGCATAACAGAATGGTCATTCTGTGTTAAAAAGATTAATATTACATCAGCCAATTATGGTTTGGAGCCTCTAATTTCCCCATCTTCCTAAGGAGAAGCGTGGCACTACTCTAAGTGTTCCCTGCAGGAGAGAATTACTCTGCTCTGCAGATTTCCTAGTAATTTATGTTGGAATTAGTTCATAAATTGAGAGACATGCAGATCTCATGTTCAAATCTCCAAAGGGTAAGGAATATTCCTTAATCTACTCCAGCAACAAAGTAACTACTCGTTGGAGGATTTACTTAACTTGATTTATTATATTATTTTAAATTCTAGACCTGTAAGTTTCCTATACATTTTTGCTACTACTTAAAGGCATTCAAGTACCTACTGAAGTTTTCTAGTGTGATGCAGGAGAAAACCAATTAAAATTGAAAATCACTCCTATGAATCTTAAAAGAAAATAAAAGACAAATATGCAGGCTTTTCGTATTTGCATGAAGAGCACCTTTTTATCTCTGTTTATAAGACAGGCACAGTATGTTGTGCACTCCACTAAGTGGCACAAAACAGTATTAGAAATAGAAATTCATCATATTTACCTTCTAAGGAAGTTTCTGTATTGCTCTTGTCTAGTTTGTGCTGTTACTCTCATGATATTTTGAAACACTTCTCTGTCCAGTGCCCATGTTTTAACATTAGTGATTGCTTTGAGAAAACAAAAGAAGAACAAAATCAGCAGTGTTTCCAAATTACTTGATGGATAATATTACAGCATCAGCTCTGGCTATTTCACAAGGCCCAAAGCTGAATTTTAAAATATCCAGCACCTACTGTAATCAATCTTTTTAAATAATTCAATTCCCACTTAAACAATGCTCACTAAAGTAAAGACTGTATTTCCAAATGGTTCCTCTACAGAGTGCTCTCCATGCAATTCCATAGGCTGAGCAACCTTGAAAATGACAGGGCTGAACTCTTGGGAAAACCTACCCTAATCATGGACAGTCACTGCACTCAAAATATGTAAATTGCAAAGAAGCTGATTTGAAAGAAACAAGAATGTGGTTGGTTTTCCAAAACCCATGATGTTAAATACTGTGGCTTGGATCTAACTCTAATTCAGATTATATGCAAATGTTTGTGAGATATGCACTAAGAAAGAAATAACAGATGTCAAGAAATACATTTAATTGTATTTAATCCTGTGATCCTCACACAGTTTTCCTCCAAACTATCCATTATATAAAGGAATAAAGGGTAATGAAAACATTAACTGTTCCCTTTCAAAAGGTAATCAAAATATTAATACAATAAGCAGGCACAGGATTCAGCATCAAACTAACAAACCACTAAGCAACCTCTGGTTGCAATCATCAACACAACAGAACACTTCTTGTTTTTTTAAGCAAAAGGTGATTCTATTAAATTTAATCTCTTCTTTTGAAAGATGCTACACCATATTCAGTAGTTTTCCTTTTGCCCTGAGAGAGAAAAAAAACTGTGTTTTCTGTGAGATAAAATTTATAGAAAAATTTAGAGTAATTGATTTCCTCCATTTATCATCAACACAGAATCATTTTTACAGGGAACAAAAATGCCTGGTTTAAAATGAAGCACAGTTATTTCTCATTGTACACAATATACACATATGCTCTACCATCTACCAAAATAGATTAAAAAATTTTTTTGGATGCTGGATGGGAGAACAAAGGTGTTACTTTTATAGAAAGTACTAAGAGTACTAAGTACTTAGTTCTCTTAGTACTAAGTACTAAGAGAAATAAAATACTTTTATTTCTCTTCTAGATCTGTCTTCTGCATGAAGAAAACATGGAAAGTATCCAGCCCATTGCAAATGTATTTCCTGTATCTTGCACCTTAACTAAATGAAGAGGTTATAGAGTTAAAAAAATGCCTGTGATCTCAAAGATGAGATTAGAAAAAAAAAAAAAAAAGAGAAATTCAGAAACATCAGGGTAAATCACATTGCCAATTTCAAAAACAGCCACTGAAATGCTGTTTGGATGAAATCCTTCACTTGTGAGTTTTCAAAGACTGTAGGAAAAGGGCATCAGGAAAACCAGCAGCAGGAAAAGGTTTTCACATGTGTTTACTGTTCATGCTCAGTTATGACATTGTACTGCTCTTTCTCCACAAGGATCACAGGAAAGCTATTGGGGAGGGGTGGATTTCTACAGTGATTGCAAGTATCCAAATACCTTTTCTTGTCCATAATTGGACAATTCTTGTCCTACCTCAAAACCAATTAATGCTAACAAAGGCCTAAAGCAGCTTGACATCTTATTATGCAGAAACACTACTTTATAATGTTAATACTATGCAGCAGGCAAAAAAGAAAAATAGGGAACATATTCAATTAGAACAGCATGTTAGTAAGAAAAATAATCACATTACTGAAGCTGTTCTGTTTATCAGGCAGCAACAAAAACAGATTACATATAATAACTTCCATCTGTGTAGCCAGCAATGATTAAGTGCCTAAACTGGGTGCAGGAAGAAAGATCAAATCTTTTACAGCAAACAACTTGTTGTTTTATTCTACTTGCTACTTTTTAAGTCAACATGAACTCTTCATACTTACTGGTGGCACAAAGTCCCTGCAGATTTAGACAAGAACAGAAATTAGTCTTGAAACAGAAGTATTATTTATGGGACGGTGGAGAGTGGAAAAATGATGAACTTAACCATATTTAGTCACTTACTTGTTTGCCACAGAGCAATTATGACATATTGGAAAGGGAATCAGGGGGTATTTAACAGATGTACACCCAGCCTTATGCAGGAAGAGGAATGTTTGCATCAGAGCAACACTTAACAACTCCATGCAGGTCAGTCCCCAGACTGCCAGCTGCAAATGGATCTAGGCAAGACTTAGCAATGTAACGACAATACAAAACTAAAAGAAGCACTAAAGCAACTAATTCCTGCATATTTTATTTCCTCTTGAATTATACTGTACCCAGTCTACTAAAAATACCATGGTTCTAATAATCTTTGAAACTCACTGCATTTCATCCTGCTTTCATCCCCAGCACTTCATTTGACACAAGAATGTAACAGCCAGAGACCACCACCCCTACCAAAGCATCCAAAATTAAAACACAATCCTGCCCTAGTTGTTAGTATGCTACAGATCAGGGTAACCAGCACAATTTGTAGGTGCCTAATTGTTTATCAAGGGTTATGCCAGAGATGGAATTACATTCATGGCATAGTACTATTTGAGTTCCCAAACAGCAAAAACTCGAGGAAGAAATATGTGAGTTTACTGTAGATAACCAAGACATATAAACAAAGAAAATCTGGGTATAACAGGGATTTCACAAAAAATCCAGTTCTCATTTTGAGCAGTGTTGCTGTATTTAACCTCAGGTACCTTTCACAGAAGCTGTCCGTGTGCAGTTGTATAAAATGGCCAGTTCACCAAATGCTGTCCACACAGGTATTGAGGAGAGTAGTTTATTCTGCTGAAAGACTTCCAGAATGCCCTCTGTCAAAAACCATCAGAATAATGGGTGTTAAATCTGTGCTCAGTTGCACAGAGTGAATGGAAAACAAATCAACTTATTTTTGACTTTGCCACTCCCTGCAACTCAGGAATGGGAGCAACAATGCAAAAAGTGCTTTGAAACACATGTAAAAACCAGTAAAGATTTATTTTTTTAAATGTACTGCTAATTTACAGATGTGCTCTGGAAGGGATGGCCATTCTAAATCCTAATGGGATAAACCACTACAACAAACCACTCACTTATGATTCAGATACTCTAGTATGGTGTAAAAAAAAAGTCTTAAAATAATGATCACATGAGAAATTACTTGTGGTTTATCTCTTCATACAGATGTATGAGTAGATATAGGCAGAATGGAAAGGACAGGGAAGAAAAATTAAATGCACATTAAATCTTCATTCAAGAAGTTGTTCTTGAGCCTTACTAGCAAAAGAAAGTCTGAACTTCTTCACAGTTTATGGCCTCAAAAATCTTCCCTTACACATGTTATGAAAGTTTTGCCCTCTTCTCTCCAAGGCACACACCATCTCCTCAAGAAAGGTTCTAATGTGCCAGAAGAAGTCCCAGGTGCACAGCTCCTTTCTGATATTTCATCTGTTTTCAAAGTGTCATCATTTTGTCTTGCAAGAATATGACCACACCATCACAAATCCTGCCTCCTCTTTTTTCCTGTAACATTTCTGTTTTCCTAGCACAGTTACCATCACTTTTTCCCAACTAACTCATCCATATGAAGCCAGAAAATGAGTTTCCATCGTATACCAGTTTGCTCCTGTTTAAATATTCCTTCCTCAAAAGAACGTACTCCTTATAGTGTGAGCTCTAATTCATATGAGTCTCTGGGACTTTTAGTGGTCCCCAGTTGATGAAATATGCAAATTAATAACTTTTTTCTTTTTTTTTTTTTTAATGTTGAAATTAAGAAAGAGCTTATTACTGATAGGAGCAAATTCCAGATGTTAAAGTATAGCTGATCAGCAATTTGAGGCACAGTAACAGTCAGCACAAATGATTGCAGACTTGTTCGCCTTATTCTAGGAAAGCCTTCTTATCCTTAAGCTTTTTGTTTGCTTTGCTGTTTGCTTTTTTTTCCCCTCAGAAAAAACAAAGCAGTTTTTTAAAAAAAAAAAAACAAAAAACAAAAAAAAGCAACCTCTCAGCTTTGAGAACAATGAATACAGACCTTATCTTTCAATTTCCTGTACACAGAAAACTGGTATCTTAAGAATGTTGAAAAGTGAGTTTATTTCAGGAGTGGCTGCACTATTCAGCAGTTCTCTGTATTTTAAATAATACCTATTCTTCCTCTGGAGTAGAAAGGGTTGGCTACATCTACAACAGAAAGGAAGTGCTGGCCTTTGGGCAGTCAGAAATGAAAAAGGTCATGAAAAAACATTAAATCAAGACTCATGTTTCCAAGGTGCTTTTTATTGCTCTCACTCTGTTTCATAAAAGTCACAGGTAAAACGTTGCTCTCCACAGGGATAAATTATTTGGGAGTACAAACACCCTCACTGTGATTTCCTGCAAAACCTTCTAAACCCCTTTCCTGTTTCTTGCACTTGTGTGTTGTATAAGTAAGCAATATTCACCTTTGAGCACAAAAATGTGGTTTCCCGGTTCTCCCTGTCTGATGACGTAGCTCCCTTGCTGGAATGTCCTCTCATACATACATTCCACCATGTCTCGTGTCTGGTGAGGCTCCAGTCTCTTCAGGAATTGGTTTTTATTCAGGGCATCTGTGATAAGCTTCTTCTCACTGGTGACCAACAAAAAAAGCAAAGTTTAAAATCCCCGTGGCTGGGGTTTTGTTATTCATCAAGCACTCGTTCCTCTCAAGAGGATTCCTCTCATTTCTAACACACTGCTCTGCCTGCCTTGTTTAGACCTTGTGGGATGGTACCCTGGTTAGTGAGGGAATTGCCTGTGCTGTAATCACCTGGTAGAACAATCTCATGGAACAATCTTGTTCTCACTGCTCCCTGAGACAGGCTCTGCAGTAAATGCATATAAATGGGTGACATGTAAAGACAAGAACTGTCTGTATATGAGCTGCTGGGGGCAGATCCCAGTGGTTGGATTTTAAGGAGAAAACATGGGAAAATAAACAATGGGTGGATCTGTGGATAATGGCTAACCAGCAGAAACAAAGCAGACCATACATGCATTCTGGCAATCTGTTTGGTTCTGATTGATTTGAAAATGTTCTGGCTCAGGAGCATCCTATAAAGCAGTGCCTCAAGTCCACAGCAGAAATAATTAAGCAACTTCTGCACTGATGGGGCTTTTATGGCCCTGCTGGTTAGTTTTCTTTTACTGCTGAAGTGAAAGACAAAGTCTGCCTTCAAGTCCCCATGCTCCTAATGTTGACAAAGTCAAGACCCTGACAGATTTCTGAGGCATTTAAGGCCTCCTCTTGTTTGTACTCATAAAGCAATGGGAAGTTGTCACCAAAACTAGGTTATGTGGGAAAAATCTCCTGAGGACAATCCAGGAATGAACAAACCTAGGACACATAAATACACTTACATTGTTACTAGCCATGTAATGACTGAAAATAAGTAGAGGTGATGAGACAAGGCAGGAAAATAAAACCAAGTAGCTATGGTGAGGACTATGTTTAGAAATAGGGATCATAACTTTCCTTCTGCTGAAAGCAACAGGGTTATTGGAATATAAACACTAACTTAGTTTCCATCTAAAACCAGCCTTGCTAATTTGATTCATCCTGGCCTGCATCATGTATACAATGCTGCAATAAAATACAGTAATTGCATATGACCCGATATGTAAAATGAGAACAAAAGCTTTCAGAACTATAGAAGAGGAGGTTATGCTTCCAAAACTTCCATTAAAATCATTCATGCTGAGATACTCCAAACAAAAGTATGTCACTCAAATCCCTGCCATACAAATAGCATCAAATCGTGCCATTTGTTGTACAAATATTTCTAAAAAGGGACTGGTGGCACTCTGGAATCAAGGCAAATTCAAGAAGCATGGAGCTTCACCTCCTTCTGAGACAGCTCCTTTCACAACTGTGCAGCAGCACGGTAAAGTTCCCTTACACAGCAGTGGGGCTGCATTAAGCCCTTTCTCTGTAAAGGGGAGGCAGCTACCCTCAGCAGCAACTCCAAACACCCCCATAGACACTGTCAGGTTAATGGTTCAGTGTCTGCTAATTATAACAGACAGAATTCTGTAGACAATGAAGGTTACACTTCATTCTTATGCGTCTGAACTGCCTGAACTTGACCAACTACAGTATTTACAGAGCACGTAAAGAAACCAAATGCTTGTGGCCTTTCATCATTTGGCTGTCTCAATAGCAAGGTGATGGTGTCTTACACAACTGCACGTGTATAACACGTTTATCTAACTTAGAGGCACAGGAATGCACAGCAGGACAGCTTTGTGGTGATTTTTTTGGCATATGTTTTCTTCCAAAATATTTGGAAGATCAAATAACACTTTGACCACTACAACATCAAAAAAATTATGTGCATTCTGTTTGGATTGCTTAAGCTGCAATACTTGCTTTGGTTCTGGCTGCTGCACTTTGCTAATCCACTAGCTCTTCTCCTGGCTTTACTCCTCACTGCTGTTACAATTCTGATTCTTGAAAGCACCCTAGAAAACCATGTGGGGGACTGAAGTACACGGATCATGCCAAGGAGAAGACAGGTTACAAACAGAACACTCTTAAAACTATGACTTAAGCTACCCAGGTACTTGTGATAAAATATTAGTGCAGTTCCCTTACTCTGGAAAAACACAGCTAGCTGAAGGTCTCAGCTCTTTGTGGTGACTCAGGCAGCTTTTCTGATTCATGAGGCACCCTCTAAGGTACAGTGCTGGACATGATGGATGAGAAAACACACCTCATAACTCTCATAACTCAGGTCTGCTATGGTAAAGGCTCAGATATGCCATGAATAATAAAGCTCCCCACAAATCTGAAGGCACTAAAGCCACTGGCTGAAGTCCAGCTAGAGTCTGGCTACCACCACGTTAAACAGACTTTTAGGTTATGTCTAGACTGCAAGGTAAAAGAAGGTCTAAGTTATGCTTAAGGACACCAGTCTGATATCTCTGTTGGCAAGGTCATCTCTGACCACAGAGATTTCTGGGTCTGCCAGAGTCTAAAAAGTGTAATTGGATTCAAAGAGGAACAAATAAAACTCAGTTCCTACACCATGATTGTTAGAAACTGGAGGAAGGAGGAAGCTGGCAATAAAGATAAATCCCCGAAAAATGTTAAGATTCTCATCTGAAATACAGAGGCTACCCACCACTCTTCATCTGAAGTCTGTGGGACAGACTTCAAGTTACCTGCAAACTCAACCAGAATCTATCACAGCTGCAAAGCCTGCATGAAAAAGATGAATGCTTTAATCCTGATTTATCATGAGGAGAGGATATAGTTATGATAAAAGCAATAACCTTGTAACACAAACATAGAAGCCCTCTGAAATGAGCTCACCTGGAATCCTTTCGGACTGTTGCTTTTTCAAGAGAAAACATAGTTTGCCTGCTCAAATCACAGAGTTGTGTTGTTGGCTCTGCAGATACACCTTCCTTGGCTCCTCTCCGCCTATCAGCAGAAACTTTAAATGGAGAAGGCTGAAGAGAGTACTCTCCTTGAGTGGTTACAACATCCTGCAGCTTGTTCAACTGTATACACTTGCTCTGAAGCTCCTTGGTGAGTTCTGCTATGACCTTAGCCTGCATAGCCAGCTGCTCCTGAAGCTCGGCAATGTGGTTGTGACTCTCTTGTAACTGCTGATCTTTTCTCTTCAGCTCCTTTTCCTGTTCAAGCACCTTGCTACAGAGGACATCAGCTTGTCCATTGATCATATTGATGCCTAGGCACGGGTCCATCAGAAACTTGTGGCTGGCAGCACAGCCAATAGCGAGGTTTGCCACGTGCCTATTTGGCTGCCTCAGGTGCTTGGGTTTCACTAATCCATTCCCCATTTTTTCCAGAGACCTAGGTGGAAAAATTAATTTGCAGTTTTATTTCATCCCTGAAGAAAAAAAAATAAAGTCATGGAATGTTGAGCAGTGAATTTAGTAATTAGCTGGCAGCTGAATTTGCCATATGCAACTATAATAAACACAGCTTATTGCTTTCATCCTCTCCAGTCCTTGCAAATCAGCAGAGTAAAGGGAAAGGAGAAGAGGTAGAGAGGGGTGGTAGAAACAAAGCAAAAGATCTCATGGCTACTACTTCATTTTTGTGAGTTGAAGAGATTTGTAAGCTCCTTTCAACTTAGCAAAGACAAAACAAACAGCAGGAAGGAGAAAAGCTTGTGCTTGACTGATAAAGCAAGAAGATTGTTAGAAGCAAAAAATAGAAGTTGGGTCACTTCCCCATTGAGGAATAATTATTGTGCACACAGACTAATTTAACCAGTGGGTACATACCTGGTTGGCACAAAGGACGTGTGATTAGTAAGTATATGTGTTAACACAAAAGGCAGCTGGCATAATTTCTGCAGCTCACTTACTCATCTAAAACTGGCTCGTATTTGTAACAGCTGCTACTGCTGTCAAGGAACAACTATCTTTTTATGGGGAATTACCCCCTTCCATTGGCTACTCATGAAAAGTGACCAGAAAAAAAATAAAAAAAAAAGGCCCTGGGCTCCTGTCAGAACACACTTACGCCTCAAACAAACACTTGTCCAACCCACTTGTCCAAGCCTTCAGTTGGTTTGCAGTGAAGTGATACACCTTCTTCCTTGGACAGAATCTTTGGCATGTTCTATGGATCATTTTAGGAGCCACAAGGAATTATGCTGCATGCCTGTGGTCAGGCATCAGCAGGCCCAAAGTTACTGTTTGTGTTCCCCATGGATGGAGGACACCTTATCCAGGCTGAACCCCAAGTGATGTGGATGAAGATAATCCCTTTTACCATTTTATTGGAACATAGGCCTGACAAGGTACATTGATCAGATGATAAAAAGAAACTGGAAAGCCCCAGCAATTTGCTGCTACTTGTTAGTATAACCACACTTTTAATTGAGGCACCATTCTGTGGTTCTGGTTAACAGCCTTTGGAGGGTCAGAACTGAAATAGCTGACAAGGCACTCACATTCCAAACCTAGTTTTCTTTAAAATAGTCTTTCTTCTCAACTGTGTTTTGCTTATTGTGACTTCAAGTAATATTTTTCATTTGTGTCAATTTCACAGATGCATTTTGACAGCCGGTGCTTCAGCCTGTTAACAGGGACACCTCAGTATGACAGAAATGAAGGTAAATCTGTATTGCACAGGAGAATTTAAACAAATTGCACATCAGGGTACCGAACCAAATAACTCTGAAGAGGGACCTGCGTGTCACATGGCTTAACCAAAAATCTTAGCTCCGCATGCAACCACATGTAAAAAACAACCCCAAACAGCAATCAACATAAACCAAAAGTTACTGTATAGTGAGGAGATTATGGGAAACACAACATCACACTGTAGCAGTCTCTGCTACTAAATGCAGTGGCAGTCACCACATTTCAAATAAAGGATATCCCATACACTTTAAAATTATATATGACAGAGTGACAGCTCCAGGGCTGTCTCACTCACAGAAAAACCTACTGTTTGGATTGTATCCAGAAACAGAGCAGGTTTACTGTGTCTTTTTTTGAGGTTCATAATTTATCAGCCTCACTAGAGTGACAATGATAGCAGCTTCTGTCTTCCCATCGTTATATGCACAGTTAACTGTCAGAGGACAATGGAACAAG
>JAGMWU010000040.1:1041990-1075143 GCA_018697195.1 Certhia americana | reverse complement strand
ATATAAATGCTGGTCACATACATTTTCCTACTCAACAACTTCAAACTGCAAATGTTATAGTGCTCAGTGAAGCATGTGATGAAAAAACTTGCCCCAGCAACCTCTTACACTTTGCAGTCGAGCTGCTCTGGGATGCAGCAACTGAATCAGGTTCCCTGAGGCTGTTTGTCAGCACCCTCTTCTCCTGTCACAAAGTTCCTAAGAAATGCAGCCAGGAATCCAGAGACTGCTCCCTATTCATGGTACACCAGGGCTGTGTGGGGTCTTAATCTTTGCTGGTAAAATGAAAAAGGTAACAGGTATACCTAGAAGTTCACCTGCCCCAGGAGCCTTTGGAGATCAGCATTCCAGACATGAAAGGACTGAGGTTAGCTGCAGGACACTGTCTGGAGGGTCTCATACCTGTATGGGCAGGCCCAGCTGTCAAAACTCTTCTAAAAATTCCTTAGCTACATTACAGAGCCTTTTTATCCCTTCGGAACATGTTTCAGTATGTTTTGGTAAAATTAGGGATGCTTTGGTCAAACTCCATTTGATACAAGTTAGCTTGAAAATTTGGAAAGCTTGCAACTTATTTTGGTGTTCTTGTGAAAGAAAAAGCTGTGCAATCATATCACACAAGGCCTATATCCTGTAATAACCACTGTTCTATCTGCAAACTGCATGGGCAGCAGTTAACCTATGATGCACAACAGGGGTGGCCTGATGTTAATCCTTTCCATTTGTACTGCTGTCTTAGAGAGAAATAGATGAGACATTTATTGCCACAAAGTATTGAGGAGCAGGAGCTTGAAAACATGGGGATTTAGATTGTACCTTTCTGCTGCTTTCTTGTTTTGTAGCAGAATAAAATTGATGGTGTTAAATCTTGCTTTGTTGGTGTTTTTTTTTTTTTGTTTTTTTTCCTAGGTAGAAATCAAACAGGGATTAGAAAATAACAGTTCTTCTGCTTCTTTCATGCCTTGGGAAAGATCTCTTTATTTTAAGAATTTTGCTCTTAATTTTGTGACTAGCCTGTTGAATCAGTAATCTAGAAGATGGACTTCAATCTGAAACACAACAGTCTCACTGCCCACTGTACTTCCAGAAGGAGTGTTTTATTTGGGGTTGATCCCTTCTTCCTTTCCACCTCAAATAAAAGTTTTTTTATTGTGGGTATGGGGTGGTTCTTGTGGTTTTGGCTCATCTAGTAACATAATTAAAAATAAAACAATTAGAAAAACATTGTTTGAAACATAAAGCACATCAATTATCTAAGCTCCACTGCTGTCAAGGGCAAAAAAAAAAAAAAAAGAAAATGTGTTTCATTTGCTAAAATGTACAAATAGCGAAAGGTTTTGGTAGTTGTCATGCTAGCTTTATGAATTTGTCAAGCAACATCTCTATCTGCACAGAACTGTAAATAAATACCTCAAGTCTGTGAATTGGCCTCTTGTACGCTGAGTGAAAGAACCATTTTTGGAGCAACACCCTTGGCAAGAGGTGGTGCTGCAGTCCTGGCTTGAGGCTGGGGTCACAACAGTGGTAGTTCAGAAGGCAGCAGAGAAGAAAGGAGATCCTGCTTTTCTATCTGGCCCCATTTGCAATTAAAAAAAAAAAAAAAAAAAAAAAAGACTTCCTCCTCAGCCATGTGGGAAAAATAGCTTCTCATCCCACTAAAATGATCACTGGGCAAAGTTCACCATATTTTACTGCCTCTCTTTAAAATTGATTGAGAAGTTGAATGTTGCTAGGGTGTTTTGAGCAGCCTCTTCATGCAGATGGTAACAATGATTATGGCATACAAAAGAGGGACTGTATGAGAGAAACGACACCGCTTCTTAATTTCCAAACAGAAACCAGTCTTTAGATTACATGAAAGAATGGATGGTACCAGGATTCAGTTGAGACCTAGCACACTTGAAAAGACATTCCTTTTTTCTAGTTCAACTATCACGTACCGCATTTCAAAGCATCCCACTACTGTGATTACATTTGATATGCAAAACCTTTTCAGGTCTCATCTTTACAGTGAAAAAGTTCTCCTGTGGGACTGCCCATCAAGTCATAAGTTTGAGCAGCCAGGTTAAATAGCCACAGCACTGATTCTAAGCACTCCCTTCTCCTGACCACTCTCCAGAGAGATCCATCTCAGTTCAACATCACTGGTGGTGGGAATATAGTCCTGAGCTGTGGAACAAAAGCTCACCAGGAGGGCCTGGGGACCATCCCTGCCCTCAAGGGTATCTAGGTCTGCAAATAAACCCTTACAGCTCCCTTTGCACTTTCCCTCCCTGTCACTTTTTGTCTCTTTTAATTTCTTTTCCCAGCTGCTCATCTCAGTGCTACATTTCAGTTTTCTGCTGGGTGCAGACATCTGGTGGTTGAGCTGGTGATGGCAGTCAAACAAGGGAAGCCAAACAAGGGAGGCTGCAGGGTCTTTTTTCCTTACACTTTGGCCCAGTGATAGGAAAAATAAATTCTGCTATGCAGTAAGGATTTATTTTCTGTTTTATTCCCCTTCTACCATGTCACTCATTGTCTCCCCTCATTAAGCCTCAGGGACCTGCTGCACCTGGGTGTTTAGAAGAAAGGGCAGACTGTGCCCAAAGATTGCAAATTACTTCTGCCATGCAGGTGTGCTCAGAGCAGGAGAGGAGGCTCTTCCAGCAGCACAAGTGACATGTCCCTGAGCAGTATCTGCCACACAGATGCTCCACAGTGCAAAGAATAGCTTCAGTCAGTCCTGCCAGCTGCAGATAAATGCACCTCACTCCTCCCTGAGACAGCCAGGAGCAGTTGGAAGCAGGATTATTTCCAGACAATGTGTGTGGTCCTTCCTGGACCACCTCCATCTGCCTGCAGTCTCTGGCCTCTCTTCTGCAATGTATTTTGTGTCTGCTTTGGCTCTGTAGTGCAAGAATGGTTAGGAGCTACACATCACTCTTTTTTAGTACATGCTGAAGGACTGCTTATGCAAGACACAGATCCTTCAGCTCTGGAAGGGTATTCAAGCTCTCCCACTGAGATACTGTGTATTAGGACATGTATGGAGAGTATTCTATAAATTGAAAAAATCTGTAGGGTCAGAGACTCATCTGCTAAAGGTGGGATCAACCCTAATTTGACCTTTTCCAGGAAGCGCAGCAAAGAGTGGGATCACTTCACCTGAGAGGAGGTGAGCAAAGTGCTGGAGGTACCTAGTTCTTTCTAGTGCCTTAAACTACATGTGCAACACCCTGGCTTGTAGGTGTGACATCAGATGAATGTCTCAGTATGCAAAGCCCTTTTGCCCAAAGAGCCCAGGGCAAATGTAGCTTGAACAAAAACTGGTCTCAAGAATGAGCAGATATTCCCTACTTCTGGCTCTGGTCTGTCTCTATCTCTGTTCAGTGTTTCTTCAAAACTTAATGTGTTTCCAAGACAAGCAATTTCCTCAACTTCAGACAACTGTTTTAAGGCCATTTTGCTTTCAAATGTTTGTCCCTGGAAAAGCAGGAGCCAGCCTGTTTCCATGAGCTTACTTACATTATATAATTTGTTCTATAACCAAGTAAATTCCAAATTGTAATCTAGATGACTCATCTGCTTACAGGAGGTTGTGGAAGCAATGTGATATCAAACTGATAAATGAATGAACTGAGAAAAGCAGCATGAATGTGACTGAAATCAACGTGTAAGAGACAGCACTTAGAACTAATGTTTTTGCACTTGGACAATGAAAAGGCTGGGAGAAAGGGGAGAGAAGGAGAATAAATTTATTGAAAACCATTTTAACATGCTCATTGGGTTCACTCCCCATGTACTTGAGTATTTGTTTTCTAAAAATTAAATATGTGGGTGATAGCAGGCTTGTTGCTTTTTTCTTTACAAAAACATGGAGTTGTTTTTGTGTTTACCTCTCCCCCTCTGCAGTTAGAGGACAAAAAGGAATTACAAGAGCAAATTTATGTTGAATCATACACCACACATGGCCAATCCCAAAAGAAATATTCAGTGAGTGCAATCTTGACCTAGTGGGATGTAAAATTACAGGGAGAAAACTCTGATCATGCTCTTGATTCTTTTTTCTTTTTCATTCTGCATTCTACTTTGTCCACATCTCAAAATATCTGAACACTTTTCAGCTGGGCATTAAGCAAGATAAAATCTGTGCTAAATCTAATTTCCTTTACTCCAAAGAAACCAGCTTTCCAGGTAGTTCAAAACAGGATGCAGTGCCCTACCTGAACTGCTGCTTGCTTTAGGTTTATTTCATTTACAAAGTAGCTATTCCATGGAAAAAGCTGAGAGAAGTGAGGTTGTGTAGGAAATATGCCCCAGTAAAATTCATTATGATACTTAATTCTCATTGGCCTCACACCACATCTTCACAGAAGTTGAAGAGTATGGAGATAAAGCAGTTGCCGGCTTCTGTGCATGGTCACAGTCTAAACACATTTTTTCTTGTGAACCTTCATTTTCCCTCTTCCCCTCCCACCTGGATCTCTGGATTTGTTTCATTTGTATCACAAGAGGGCGCCCTGCATCAGACGAAAGTTTCCCATCCACATCTCAGAAGGCAGAAGCTGAAACCAGGAAAGCTGATGGACTGAAATGGGTTTAAGGGGAGAGGGGCACTTAAGGGGAGAGGGAACAGCCTTCAGGGAACAGCTGGTTGCAGCTGCAATGTCAGTGTCCTCTCCTTGGGTGGGAGGGATGAACACCCTCTCTCCTCTCCTCCCACTAGGAAGAGGACCTCTGCGATTTTTAAAACTCAATTCAAAACAGTAGCAGACTACAGATAAGGGATTTAAACAGAGCAACCACGTAACACTTAACTGAAAACGCTCTCTCAGTCATGCTGGAGGTAACTGAAGTGTCACTTTCACTTCTTTTTACTGAAAACCAGCTAACTACTGATATACCACCTGGTACTCTTCACAAGACATTGTGTAACTATGACTTCCCATGGCAGTTAATAAAAAGGAAGGAGTTGTCTTCTTTGAGAAGAAAAGCAGCATTTAAATAATCCAATCAAGTATGCTACTATTATATGAAATGAAATTTTTACAGACAAATATATGGACTTAAATAAATTCCCTCTTCACTTCTAAAGATGGTGAATGACGGTTTCTTAAGTATAACAAGAACCTGATAGCCACCAACAATACTTGTACTGTGTGCTGAAAATCTGTATTATGAAAGCAACCATCTGGAATGAATCTGAATTTGAATTTGTACGAGGAAAGGAAAATTCTATCTGCTAAAAAGCTAACACTATGATGCCCTGTTCTCATACACTTACCTTTTTCTTGAAACTTAATCTACTAATGGCATACTCCGTAAATATTGCTCCAGAATGTATTTTCATTAATCTTTTGTGACAAACAGCTCAACAAGTACTGCAGTTTGAAGTTCTTACTAAACCTGTTGAAACAGAAATTCACAGATCAGGTCTCCTTAATGATCAGCCCATAAAATTCAGGTTGGATCTTCAAATGAGACCTGCTCTCTGTGAGGTTGCTTGAGAGTATGTAATGTTGTAAGCACTTTTTTTTATGGGGGGACAAACAGCTTCTGAAAACTAGTTCTGCTGGTTATCAAATTGAGTCACACAGGGATCAAGGAGCATCACCTGCTGCTTCCTCTAGGCCTGATCCTGAAGCAGTATTAAAAGACTTCTACGTTTGCTCAAACAGCAATTAAGGACAAACAGTAATGTTCTTCATTGTTAACATCAGGATGATTGTTACCTTAGCAACGGCAGTAGGAAGAAACACTTTGTATGTAGCCAATATTTGGTTTGCCTCATGTTTCACATGCTATTTTTCTAAACTTTTCTTACTAATTACTCAATTTTTTTGTAAACTTCTGCTGTCATCCTTCTAGGTTACTCTTGTTGGCATTGGATGTTATCTACTCTTAAGCCTGGGAGCAGATACAGCACATCTCTGACTCCCTTTACAAAAGAATCACTATGGTATTTCTGAGTGGAGCTTCTTAGGCAGAAAACCTGAAATTCAACAAATGCAAGTAAAACAAACGACTGTAACTTAAACTTTTATTGCTTGCACTTCCTTCTGTCCAATACTGCTGGCTACAATTATGTGATACACCTCAGGAAAGGGGTGCCAATTCATTTCTTACCAGATTCTATTACTCCATAGATCCTCTTTCAACTTTTCTAATGGAAGAGCAGAATTCAACTCCTCTGAACCATCTAAATGAGAAAAGGACATGGGAAAGTCTAACTCCTTCTGAAATAAATTTCTCCCAGCCCTAATTATTTCCGACTTCCTACATACACCTTTTTCCCAAGGTCTTTTCCCAACTCATTTAAAAAGCAGTGAGGCATTCCATATGTAATTGCTAGTCAGTTGTCAGACAATAAAGACTCATTAATGCCAGGAAATTTATTTAATCTTTTGACCACTAGGCCAGACTTGGGGACCTGCTGTAACATCAACAGATATTTTGCTTGGTTTGTTGTTCCCTGGAATACACTGGTTCCAGATTCTGCTTTTCTCTGCAGCTGGAAGTCCACCTAAGAAACATTTCTGGGCTTCACAAGACAAGGGAGAAAAGTACTACAGGATAGAGATAATCTGCCCCTACAGAACCACTGGCACTCAAGACTTCTTTGGCTATAGAAATAACTGATGAAAGCCAGCTGCTTTATTCACATTCTCTTTTGCGTTTTTCTTCCTGAAAAGTATTCTCCATGAAAGGAGGATACTGTATTTACTTGGCTTATGGTGAGATCTCCTTTTGGGTCACGCTGTAGCTAAAACTTTCTAATGAAGGAGAAAGAAAAAATCATATTCCACAAGAACTTTATGCAGCACAGTGTAATGAAGAGTGTCAGTGGGTATCGAATGATGCCCTTGCTGGCTCCAAACCCTCACTGAACTTGATCAGTTCTTTGAGTATGAAGTGTCAGCTTAGCACATGCCCTCCCTTTAAGCAGGAAAAATCTGCTACCAAGATTAGACAGAGGAGGTGAGAGAAAAAGCAGACACTGGTGCACTACACAAGGATTATTCTTCTTTTCCAGCAAAGACAATGCAGAAAGCCCACAAAGGAGCATACTACACAAAACTAGTAAGGAAAACCTCCCAAAATGACATAGAATAACAGAAGAGTAACTAGAATTCCCTAGAGTAAGAAGTCTTGGAAAATACTAGCCTATTTTAGTGCTAGATCAAGTACCAGTTTCAGCTCTGTCAGTAGCATCTGTCTGGGAAGACTGACAAAATACAACACAAATGCAAAATACCCATGTGGATGCAAAGGTTCTTACTTGCTCTTTTAGACATGACAGCTGTAAATAGACTCTTGCACATTTTTGCATTCATCTGCCATGGAGATTTTTCCAAATAGGAGAGCAGGGAGATAGCTGGATGGTAAGGAGAGGTATTCTTCCTGTGGGCTTAGCCAGACATCTATTGACTCTTTGGAACAAGTTTGTTCATGTGGGTCTGTAAGAGGCAGAGTTTTTGTCTCTGCACCATGAGAAGAAAATGCACTACAAAGAAAGAAGTAATGTTTGAACCATTTGTACAGGAGGCATCGTTGCTGCCTCTGCCCCCATTAAGCACTGAGCATCTGTCAGCACTGAGCTGGGATTTTTCAGTCTTGCCCGAACACTCAGCTTGTAGAGTTAATGAGTTCTTGTAACTCCTCTGATTTCTGAGAGTCTGTGATATTTCCTTGGGGGGCTACTTTACCATGGAAGAATCAGTCCTTTTCTCTCCCATTTGCTGTGGACAAGTGTGAATGGCTCTTTCCACATCAGTGGTTCAACAGACTGGCATACCTTGGGGTGTTCAAAACTAAACCCCAGCACAGTTTGGCTGCCCTAAATGATGGAGCAGAGGGCACAGAGCATGGCAAGGTTCTAACATCAAACAGAGTTAAATGGCTGAAGGAGGTGCTCTGGCTTGTCAGAGGTTTGGGATTTGCATTCCTCTTTCAAGCACAAGGCATAAGCCTCAACACGGGAAGGATGTAGAGGGGAGGACGGGAAAGACCTCACCTGATGGAAGCCTGATGGGAGGCAAGTCTGTGCACAGCAGATGCAGTTTTCTCCTCTCCAAGAGCTGGCTGCTCCTTCCTCCTTTACTCCAACACAGGGAATGGGAAAGGAGCAGAGGAAACCTTCTCTGTCAGGGCTTGAGGCCCTGGTGCTGGTCCTTGTGGAATATGTAACTCAGAGACTTCCAGTACCTTGCACCAGCAAACAGGCTGTATTTAAGGACAGTATCCCCATTAACAAAGTCTACCTCAATATGTTACTGTGGAATTCAAAATTAAAATATTTGTCTGAAACGGTACAGACAGAACATAAAACCACCTTACCTGAAAACTCAAGAGATGCAGTGCAACAAATAAATAGATTTATTCTTACTTTTTTCCTTTTTTTTTTTAACAACAGTAGCAGAATAATTGCAAATAGTTGCTTTTTTTTTTTTTTTTTTTGCCAAGTATCTACTTTGCTTATTGATTTTTGCATCCAGGGTGATCTACAGCTACAGCTTGGTTTTGTTTTTTTTTTTTTTTTCAATCAGGTTCCTCCTAGGAGAGACAGAGTAACTAAGTATTCAGAGCTACTAAAAACTTACTAGGTGTGTACCACAGGGAATTACGTCACAGTCATAAACATAATTCCTAAAGCAAACACACAGGAAGACTTTTGTTCATAGCTGGAGTTGAGAAGAAGCCTGGTTTTTTCTTTTTGGCATCTTGCCATTTCAGTCAAAGTGTATTGGGTTCTCCACTGTTACCCTTTCAAAAAAAAAGCAGTTATAAAAATCACTTAATAAAAACATACTCTCATATTTCAACATTTTTTGTGCCAGTTTCTCAAAGACTATTCTAGAAAAGTCAGCTTGTTCAACCTAATATAAGAAGAAGGTCAGGTATGGAAAATCAAGAGTAACAAAACCTCACTGTAAAAATAAGAACGTCTGTAGCACATAGTGGTTAGTTTTAAAGAAGTGAACAAAAGAAAAAGCCTCCCTAGAAGTTGCAAAGCTACACAGCTACTATCTTTATAGCAGCTGTATTTTCTACCACAGCCATGATTTTTATTTCTTTATATTTTTTAAATAACTTAAAATAATAATGAGTTTGCCTGCCAGCAGCCAACTCACAAACACATTGGAAAAAGTAAAAAAAACCCAGCCACTGTTACAGTGGTAGGGAGAAATTCTCCTCAGCAGCCAATTTTTATGTCCAGTCCTTTCCCTTCTTAGCAATCCCAAACTTTTGGGGTATATTCAGCTTATTAGGAATGAGAGCTCTTCAATGCAGGCTTGGGTTTCACTGAAAAGAATGGTTACATTTCCCCTCCATAACCACCTGTAGTCCTTGTAGCAGCAAGCTGCAGCAAAAAGAAAGAATAGTCCATCCAGGTGTGAAATGATTCATAGGCAGCATCTGAGATCTTCAAAGGATTCTCAATCAATACTTCATCCTGAATCCCAGCTGAGTGGGCTGTGATTTTATCTCATCTGTCAGATGGGAGAAGCTGCCTGTTTGTTCTTGAATTAACTTCTTTCATCTTTGCTGCCGTGATATTGCAACTGACTGCACATCTTTCATCCTTCTGAGTGCCACTCAGTGCACAGAAATATAAGACAAGCCATGCCCCTTGGCAATCCACGTAACACAGCGACAGCAGACACGGTGTGCCCTAGACTCTGCCCAGAAGCGCTGACCTGAAAGGCAGAGGGGAATGCAAATGGGTAAAGACAATCTTTAGAATGATGTAAATCTTCTCAGACAGAGTGACTATGGCAAGGAAGCTGTGAGAGTCGTGTTACTACAGATTTTCATCTTGTCACCCTGTGAAATGTGGAGTGTCTGTGCCCTGATGTGAGTAACTCTCTTTCTGTCTCCTTCTCAAAAGGAGTGAAATCAATCAGACAGAATTGTTATACCTCCTGTCTTAATGGTTCACGTATCCTTCCACAATTAGTAAAATCAAAGAGCTGATGAGGCTGCTTTCTAATAACAGTAGAAGAAAAGCAAAAAATATGATTTTGCTGAGTATTTTTCCCCAGCCTGAACTCTAAATTGTTAACTGGTTTCTTTAATGCATTTGCCCCAGAGCGATCTTTATGCAAATCTCAGCCCTGTCTGAAAGGCTGGTGAAGAAAGGGATGCAGTAGCTGTGAGAACATTTGTGTGGAATTCCAGAGTGCTTGTGAGGAAGAGAGGATTTCTTGGAGTTTAGAAAGTACTTTCTTCCTTCACTGAGTAACACAAGAAATTAAAATACAAAATTACTTATTCTAATTCCCATTTCCTAAGGGAAAGAAGGACTCAGAGGGTTTAAGAAAAAGACTGATTGTTCTATTTTTTCTAAGAGTCCCAGATTGGAAGAGGGATTTACAACCATGCTGTGTCCCATCTGTTGAAACATGTAACATGCCATTTGGTTTTAACTGCTTGATGCTTGCTCTGTATCCCATTCTATTTATTTATTGATCCAGGTAACCTCTGACACAAACCTTAGTGTCTTCCATCTGTCCTTTTCAACGTGGTTCTCGGGACCCTCGCTTTCATAGGAAGCCAAGCAAAGTGCTGCAATCAGAAGCAAATACATTACGTTAGGCCCACTGGCATTTTAAAATTTGCTCTCGTTGCAAAGCAGACTGAGTTAAATGAAGCAGGCATGTATTATCCTTCTCTCGGTTTAGGGCTTCAGAATCCCATTAGGGAGTACAGCATTGCTTGTAATTGCACCCAGACAATGCTAGCAAACTGTGCATGAGAACAAAAACTACCCTGAGGCAGGGAAAAAACCAACCAGCGGAAACTCAAAAGCAGAAGGAGAAGAAAGTGCTCAAGAGAAAATAAAATGAGCCCAGGGACATGGTGATTGTAAGTAGCCAGTGAGGTCCCTGTTTTCTTCCTTAAGCAGCACCCCTTAGTGCAAAGTATCCTGAAAGTCCACATAAATAATTTCATGTGACATTGAGAGAGACCACATCAATTTAGTTCATTCTATTTCAGAATCAATGCTGATTCTCACAAACTATATGCACATAAAAGAAAAATCTTCTCTGTCATTTGTAAGGGAGGAGCATTTTTCACTTGCCAAACAGAGATATCCTAGGGCAGTCTTCCCTTACTGAGAGGAAGCCACAAATTTACACAGAAAGATTAAGCAGCAGCCAGTGACACCGACTCTGCAGAAATCCAGATCTCCTTACCATCATCACTGAAGACTGGGACAGAGAGCAAGTACTGCAGAATCTTCCAATCCCTTTCAAAAGGACACTCCACTTGCTTCCATGTCATAAATTCACTCACTTGTTTTGCCAATTCCCAAAATTTCTGTCAGAATACAAAGCAGAAGAGGAGCTATATGTTGAACAGCATTGCTTACCCTGAACAGTTTTTTAAAAAGAGGGAGAGATCTTGGTTGGGAGACCAAGGCTTCGATTGTCCTTGGCTTTTAAGATAGAATTGAACATGATCTGACTCAACAACTCAGCTTCTACATTCTGTGTTCCTGTTTCAAGCTATGGTAACTTCCCACACCTTCACCTAATTAAAATTAGGTAAAAATTTCTGTTCTGAATGCAAATATAATAGATCATGAAGTGCACTTTTTTTTTTTTCCCAAGGAGTATGCCTACATTTTAATATTGATGATGCTCACACTTCTTGTTTTGCAATTAAATACATAGTGATTTTCACATCAGATGTTTAATACTGACATCTCAAAATCCAGATGTTTCCTGTCAGTTAGCAAATAGGAAATGCTCTATTTACTTATTGGGAATTTATGCCAAAAATAAACACTCCCCCATGTAGTGTGCTGATGACATAAACTCTTTCAATTAAAGTTTAACATGCCTCAAGTGCACACATATTCCTTGAGCAAAAGGATATTCCAGGTGATTGCACAGTCTAGTTTTAGAACCTTTAGGCTAAGTCAGGCCTATGACTATGACTACAACTGAAATGTACTGCACTTTGGTGTGAATGACCCAGGCTTCTTGAAAACTGAAAGTACCAGGAAACAAATCATTGGGTAACTCACCCTGTGTCAGATAACAAGCATGAAATCAGAGGCAGAAGAAATACTGAAAGACAAGAGAGTCAAAACTCCCTCACTGCTGCTCTATCATGTATTTCTTCAGAGACAATCTGGGACTTACATGCATGAAAATCCTGCCTTTATATCTTGATAAAGGAGGACCTTGCTTTTTAAGTCAGGAAATAAATGATAAGCCCCAAAATACTAATTCGAACATTTCATCATTAACTATAACAAACCTGTGAATTGAAATGTTGAGATGAATTTGAGAACGGGGAAGAAGATCTGATTTTTTTCCCCCACTAAAAAAACTGGGAATATTCAGTTTCTATAAACTCCATCTTCGATAAAACTGCTCTTTCCTGATGATGTCCCAGCTGCCCTGAGAAGTAACAAATATACTCAAATTCCAGCCTATGTTTGTTCTCCCAGAAGCCAGTGGAAATTGGACTGTGATCTGCCTCAGTTTTCTGTTAAAGGGGCTGACCCTGAATTAAAACCAGGGTCACTCAGTGCTCTACTTACCTCAAAATTGACGTGACCATTTGGAAGGCGATTGGCACAACCCTCATTGAGGAAGTAAATATCTTTGATCAAGAGACTGAAGAAAGGTATCACGATCTAGGGAGAGAACAGCATTGTTATCAGCCTGGTCCTGAATAGAGACACAATGGTCTACAGAGAAAAATGAAAGGAAGTCAGGTGATACAGAAAGTAAGCAAAATACTGAAGGACTAAGGATTCTACATCTTTACACAAAACCTGTGCATTCACTACATTTTAAAACACAAGTCTCTCTACAAAGTCCTCCGTTTCTATGTCATGCCCTTCTTGTTTTAATTTTTTCCTTCTTCCTTGCAGATTCCAGAAGATAAATGATCAGAGGCACCTACTTCTTACATGTAATTCCTTCAGGGTATCTCACAGTGTAGCTTTCTCTCTCGACAGGACTTTCTTGGTAAATGAGGGAAAATGCACATTGAGGCACAGCAGGGAATATTGGGGTAGCAGCACAAATGGTTTTCAAGCTACAGTTCCCTGAGCTCATGCAAGTCATGGAACCTTGGTACTGATTGGCTTAAAATTAAACATTTCCTGCCAACTAAACAAAATATTTTCTTTGCAGAATGCTGGAGAATTTTACTTTTTAAAAATGGTTCTATTTTAATTTTCATCCTGTGGAAGTTTTCAGATCCTTGTTACAGATGGGGATAAAACAAATACCACTTCTTATTTCTGTGGAACAATTCCCCACACCATATTTTCAGTATCTCTAAGTTCTTTCTTTCAAGTCTTAAAACTGACTTTTCTCTGAAAAGCCCTAAGCCTCTTACATTTAAACTTCTGGTACTTGGAATGATATGTGAACAGATCCTTAGGACTTAGAAAGACATTCTATGTATAACAACAGCATAGATCAGCAGACTGCACATGGATTTGCATCTGGTGGTTTATTCCATTTGCATCTGGTGGTTTATCCCATGAAAGATCACATTTATTAAACATGGCACAGAATCCTAATATCATAAGGAGTTGATGAGCAACTGCCTCCAAGTGGAGAGCAGCTAGGGAGCTATTTGATTCCTTTCCACAAGAACTACCACTGAGATTCTGCATCTAAAGACTATACACAGGAAGGAAACACCACAGCTCTGTGTAGATTTGAGGTTTAGAATACCTTTTCTGAGTAAGTTTTAAAGTCTTTCCTCCTTAAGCCATGAATGACTGAAAGTTTAGGACAAGTAGCAGCTATAAGAACAAATTACTAGCAACCTCCTGTCAGTCCTTAGCCTTTCTATTTGTAGTACAGGTTTGTGAGTTATAGGTGTCTGTCAAACAGAAATGAGCTGAGGCAATGTACTTATTTTAGTTAAATAATCGAAGTGATCATTTAATGTTTGGACTTTCAGTCAGCACCAAACTCATCTAGCAGCTTTTTATAAGCCCAGCAAGGGTAGAGTTGCTGAGAATTGGAATTCCAGGATAAAGGCTTACCATGCAACTTAACAAGCACATTTATTTCCCTCTTGCCCACTCTCAAGTCATTTGCAAACAAACCTTCTCTCTGCTGCTGTGAGCTGTCAGGGACCTCTGAGTGGCTCCACGCAGAGCAGTTCGGTAGTTATAAAAATTGCTGGAAGGGTCCATCTGATGCTGCAAGGCATGAAAAGATGCAAATAATGAGGTACACACAATCCTTTTTCAACTGAGCAACTCTTTAACAGGAAAAGGTCTTCTGAACAGCCCCACGAATACAGCTTTGTAGAGGAATGTGGAATTGCTCTGTTTGTTTGATCAGAAGAGAACCTTATTCTTAAAAATTCAGCACAACAAGGGATCCAATACATTCTCTTGGATAAATCACAAAATCATAGACTGCTGCACCTGCTTGATCTTTGACAAAGGTCAGCTGAACAATATACAGTAAGAACACAAATATACTAAATTAAATGTCATAATGTAGCCAAACTCACATTTTAGAGCAGTTAAAAGTAAAATGGTATTAACAGCCTCCTGTCCAAATATTAGCTGAGCTTACCTCAAGAATATCAAATTTGGCTGTCTTTACTTTTGCCCAGGTTTTCTTTAATCGAGACACAGGACTCATGTTCATGCCAGCTTGATATAAGAGAAAGAGATTGTTGGAGTATTTAAAAGAAAAAAAATTTTCAGGTAGCTTGGACTAGTAAGTATTTCTAAAGCAAAGAATCTATTACCAATAACAAATATTTTCAATGGAGCTACTCAAGAAATCAGAGTCATTGTTTTCTTTAAATTCCAAAATAACCTTGGAAACAAAATCTTGTCTCTTACATAATGAAAGCTCTAAAAAAAATGCTGTGACATTATTTAATGTGGATTTGATAAAACATGTATATACAGCAGAAAAGGTCAAATGAGTGTTCTGAACACCATCTCTTACATAATTCATTGGAAACTACACATAACTATGAAGTTTTCACATTTCAAATGAAAAAAAAAAAAAAAATCCCAGTATTTTCCTACCAGATATAAAGAGGTATGGAATTTTTAAACCACTAGGATGTGATAGAAACAATGGAAGACATCAATGCTCCATATTATAGAGGAAGTTACTATTTCAATTTAGCACTGAAGTTAGTTTTAAAAAGTGGGAATTTAGGTCTCTGAAGAGTAGCAATGAAAACTTTGGTTTATACCAACTTTATACTACACACATAGCACTACAACAGTGTTGAGCAACTTCATGCTGCTGACCAAGCTTAGCAGTAGACTTCTATGTGAAGCATTCTGCTTCCTTTGTCCAGATTTAAACAGGGATAAAATAACATCTCAGTACACATACTTACAAATAATGGCCATTAAGGAATTGAAGTTGCCAATGTTAAAACATTCCCGTGCCACATCAATGAAATATTCTATCACTCTTGCTCTGTGCTTTTTCTTCACAGGCTGCAAGAGATACATTTGTAGGGTTATGCTCAGCAGGAAACAGCACTCAGACACATCCCCAAAGAAATAACACCCCTGTTAAAAGTCTTTTCCATATGTTCCACAGCTTCACACTATCCTTTACACGTAGAGGAAGCCACACTGTTGTGTTCAAAAACATTCAGGACAGCAAAGACAAACCAGATCCTGGGCAGGCAGGGGGCACGGACAACAGGCAAAGAGGCTCTGCCAAGAAGAACAGCAGAGCAGAATAGAGGGTCAGCCAGAGGAGAGAATGTGCCTCAATTCACAAGGGGCTTTCAGAGAAGAGAACAGCAGGCCAGACATGCTCATGTACCAAGAAGGGCTAACCCAGAATAAATCATCACTGTCACACGAACAAGGCTGAAGCACCAGTGTAATGCTAAAAACACTGAACTTATTTCCTCTTCAGACATGCTCTGGCTGCATCCAAATGTGAGCAATTACAGAACTAAGCAAATGGAAAGTCCAAAAGGCACCAAACCTGAAAAGGCTTCACAGTTTTAGATAACTAGATGAAACCTTTCAGCACAAAAAGTCCTTGCTCACCATACAGATTTCTGTTGCAACCAAGTAACTGAGCCTGTTAAACCACTCCACGTAGGCTTCAAGATTCCGAGTCTTCTTACGATCTCCGTAGCAGCTCTACAGACAGAAATAAAATAGCAACTTTTAGCCCAAATTTTATATTTTCCCTGTGGGAACTTTTGGCTTCCTGCCCTGCCATTCCCAAACATCGTCAAGTAACCAGGAATAACTCAAATTACTCAAAATGACAAAAAGCTTAGAGGGAAAGC
This sequence comes from Certhia americana, assembly GCA_018697195.1. Lineage (NCBI taxonomy): Eukaryota > Metazoa > Chordata > Aves > Passeriformes > Certhiidae > Certhia > Certhia americana. The sequence goes on along the minus strand of JAGMWU010000040.1, from coordinate 1,058,880 downwards.
AGCAGTGGTAGCATTCAAGCATGTGTAACTTCCTTCTGAACTGCTGGCCAGTAAAGCACTCCAGCTGGCATGTGTAATCCACCCCATGCTCTAAGTCCTACTGGAATGTTTTAAGGACCTAGGACAGTCTTATGCAAACAATCAGGGTTAAATATCTGCAAAAAGCTCCCTTGAATATGCACACAATTTCAGTCTTTACTCCTGTCCCTCTGACGGAGTAGATACAACATTAAGTTCTCTGTAAGTGAAGCAGGAAAAAAACAGGGCAGGCACATTATGTTTAGGGGTTGATGACAAATGGACATACTGCATCCTAACCTTGGGAGATCAGCTCTAAAATTTTGATGGGATTATATCTTTCTTGAGCAGTTCTATGCTCTATCACCTTGGAATCAGTCCCACACCACATCTCAGGGTTGCCTAAAAAGGGGTAGACAGCAGTTTCTGTGATCTCTATCTGGAAAAACAATTTCAGAGGCTAAATTGTAAACTTCTTGCATCATTCTATTCTATTTGTCAGTTTTAAGTTAATTCAAGTTTTAATGGACTGACTTTATCACATTTTATTTACAGATGTTAAGTCATCTTGAAAAACATAAAAAATATAAGTAATTTTGAAAACAGCACTCAAAAAGATGGCAACTCCATCATGGCTGGGTAAAAACACTGCATATTTGCCCTCAATCTCCCACAAATCCCCCTGCGCTCTTTTTGTTATGTCTGCTCTACCTGCAAATTCCCCTATGTGCCACTTGGCTGCAAAGAGTTCAGTTTAATAAAAAGGAAGAACAGATGTTGAAAATGAATAATGCAGAAAGCATAGTTAAATTCAGCCTCTTACAGCTGTAGGCCACATAGATGGCCTGGGGAAAACATTCAAAGGATTAAGTTTTCCCTTAGCTTAAGTGAAAAAACCCAGGAAATGTGTTCATTTAAGTGAAGGCTGAATTCTGGAGCTTCAAGAGTTGTACTCCATAAATAAAAAAACCCATAAAATAAACCAAAATAAAAATAACAAAACATTTAATGTGAGTACTAAAGCTTGATTTCTACTAGTCCTCATTTATTGCTGGACCTCACTTCCAGTTCATGGTACACCTGATAGTAAATGATGCATTTCAGAGCTGCTCCAGATCTGCTCCCATTACCTTGTCATTATTCAAAGGATCCTTTTGCACAAACGCCTGGATAAATTCTTCTGGTCCAATATAATTGAGTCTCTCCTAAACAAAGCACAGAAGCAGCCAAGTCATATCCCCTGTTAACCTGCACTTCAAGAAGAGGGGAAGGATGAAGTCATCCCTGGGAGTGTAACAACTCACAAGCTCTATGTGCGTCAGCTGCTGAGCTAACACATAGGGATCATTGCAGACTGTGATTATGTCCCTCTGGATGGACTGGGGCTTGGTCTTTAGGAGCGTGAGGCGATCTGTGGATGTGGTGGCATCAATTTTTGCAAGCACTTCCTCATACTGGGTAACCGCGGCCAGCTTCCGAATCAGGTTCTGGAGGAGCTGCTGCACGTTCTTCCGGTACATCTGTTTTAACATCAAACAATCAGAAAACACCCAAACTGTGAGAAGACAGCATTGAAGTCTGCATGACACTGCAACAGATGGATGCTGATACCTGTATTTGTTGTCAACTTAAGATAACCTCTATTATGTGAATTTGTACTGTTAGGAAAATGTTTGTTCCATCAAAAGGAACCCAGCTCAGGGTTTAAGCAGTGATTGTCTCACAGGTTCAACATTGACCCAGTTAGCTCAGAGAAAAGATGTGTTCAACCCACTTCCTGAAAAGTACCAACCACCAATGGAAGAAATACAAGAAATGGAAGTACTCCATCTTCTCTTGCTTAAGACCACAGAAAAACACCAAATACGTGGCCATTCAGTGATAAATCGTGTCTCTTTTTCATTTGTATTGCAGACCCCATCTCACTCTCTTGTCCCATCTTCTTTTGTCTCTCCCCACTTTGACAACATCAAAATATATTTCAGCATCCAAGTTCAGTCTGGGTTTGCTCTTTTCCAAGCTTGTGTACAGCCTCTCAAGGCTTCTATAACTCAAGGCCTTAGGCAGCACTCTCAGTTCCTCTCAGTCCAGCTTGCCTCCACGCCTGTTAATGTGCTGTTTGCTGCCTCATCCACATCATTACTTAAAAGCTTATATAAGGAACACTGGAAACACAGTGCCATTTAGCAATGGCTATTTGTGTTTATAGTTCTTCCAAATGCCACTCCAGTGTCTTTTGCAACTGCAGTATTATGACAGCTACACAGGATTTGCTTACTGAAACCTTGTTAACTCCCTTCCACTAAGTAAATGTAACACTTGGCTTTTGGCAGAGCTTATTTCAGTACTTAAAAAGACAAGCATCAGTTAAGCATCAAAATATCTCATAATACCCATGTGGAACTTTTCTTCCATCTGAAAAGTGGGAATTAGAAAAAAGGTCAGGTGTGCTCCATTCACAGGAAGGAATATGACATTCCTCTGAGTAGCTCCTCTTTTGGAAATTTCTCCCCAAACCTGCTATAACTTTTCCATTGACCTACAGGTCAAAGGCCTAATTCCAATACACCTTACTCAAGAAATGATCAACATTGATAGGGATTTCTCAGCTATTGTCCTAGATAGCTTCTTCCAAGTAGAATCACTAAAATGATAAATACTAACTTATACCAAGTTGTGCCTGTCTGTACAAAATGGGAATATGTTATGGGCTTAGAGGTGGAGAGAACTGTGCCCCTGCTTACGAGAAGATCTGCTTATGCTGTGTGGTTTCATCCTAGGCTTAGGTACCAGACAGAACTTTTTGCCTACCAGCACCTTCATAATAAGTTTTCTTCAGCATCCAGAGTCACACCATGTTATTAACAGCAATATCAAAGCAGTAATAGGAATGCCTTTTTATCCAATAACTTTTTGTGCAGACAACTTACCTCATCCCCACTGGCTATTCTTTGTGCCAACTCCTTTAAGTTCCTCATCATTCTTTCATCTCGGAAATCATAAGGAAAAGTCTCTGTCCACTCAGTTAACAACTGTAGGATTTTTGGTGCAATTTTCTGGGTCCAGTTCTATTTGGAAACAGTAGTGAGAAATATTACATGTAACAGCAATGCAGGAAATATCTAGCTCAAAGGAAACAGCATTCTGCTCTGTAGGATACTGTGGAGCATAAGGATATGCATGTCAGATAAATTTTAATCTTAACTTCATTCAGCATTGGATTATAGGCCAGAGCCAATGGCCATGAAAGCCAATGAAGAGACTCTCACTGGCAAAACTGACTTGGAAATTAGGTGAGTGGAAATGACTCTCCTCATTACTATGAGTGTCTCAGTGCAAGGCTTTGATTAGTGTTTCCATAACTAACCCTCAACAAAGAAAGTGGTAAATTTCAGTTGTGCCATGACCCATGCATGCACTACACCTTATGGGGAGAAATCTGTGTACAGAGAATGGTTGGTGAGGACATGTGGTGGTCAGTGACTGCCTTGGGCATAGTGACCACAAAATGATTTTTAATTCTCAGCGAAGTAAGGAGGGTCAACAAAACCTCTGCCTTGGACTTTCAGAGGACAGGTTTTGGCCTGTTCAGAGATTCTCCTGGTAAAACAAACAATGCAGCAGAAGCAGCAGCCCTCATGGAGGACAGGTTGAGCAGTGTGGAAATTTCCCATGTATCTCAGTGCATAAAGGGTCAAATTCTAATTGCTTGCGTCAGGTTCTCAATCTGCTCAATCCCAATGAGGACTCTCTTGAATAGGAGTGTTTTGGTTTGGGCAGGGACCTGGGAAGTCCCTGAGAGTGTGGGATCTTACCTTGTCCAGGCCAGGCTCACAGAGTCTCTGCTGCTCAGTGCACAGGTGGCAGACTTTGGCCAGGAGCTCGTACGGGTGCATGAAGAGACGGGAGCTGAGAAGGAAGGTGAAGATGTATGTCCTCTGTAAACAGGAGGAAGACAGAGAAAGGCAAAAATTACCAGCATTTCTTATGTTTTCTCAAAATGCCTTCCTGAAGAATCTATTCCTCATATTTTACTACCTACAGAAGAAAACTCTACATGTGGCTGTGCCAAAAGCAATTACTACAGAGGTAAGCATTTAATTTAACACTTATCATTGCTCCAGAACCAGCATTATAAGCTTGTGCTCAAGCCAAGTTATGCAAGATTAAACCAAAACAAGGCAGGGCAAAGGTGGTTTAGCTATCCTTTTGCACACAGCCTTAGTGCAAGCTAATTACCTGAAATTACTCAGAATAAAATTTCAACTCATCTTCTCTTGCTCTACAGTAAACCTTTGTCTCCTGGGTAAAAGTGAAGGAAAATACACAGCTTAATCTTACAGAATAAAAATCAGTAACTGATTCTGAGGTTACAAGAAGAGTCTCTTTATTTTGATTTGATTTTTCCATATATCATGATATAAACTCATTGTGAGATGGATATTCAGAATATCCATTCCACTTTCCTCTTTGCCAATAGTTAAGTATCTGTAGCACCCTCCACTCTACAAAGACTCTAAAATGTTCTAGCTCTAGAAACCTGGAATAAATCATCATGTTTGACCAACCAGTGTCTCAATTGCTATGTATCTGAAGCTCACACTAAGCATTAATGAATAAGCACTAGCTTAAGTACAGTCCTGTGCTGCTGTTAATTCTGACCCAAGTTAAAAAAGATCCTGTCTTGGAAATGTGAACAGATCTATGACAGTAACAGAAGCTGAACATAAGCAGAGTTACATCTTCAGCAGGAGCACATTTACAAATAGAGCTGCAGTTTTATCATCCACCAGTTATCCCCAACTGCCCTTTCCTGCCACCTTTTGATACCATTCCTTTTTATCTTCTTTTCTAAGAATTACGGAAAATTTCTCAACACATGGACATGCAACGTGCCTAGACAGGTCAAAAATTCTCAGATGAGAAACCTTCTGTTGTCATATCCAGCCTCTGCTGATCCTAAATAGTGTGGTACTAGTTCAACATTTTGGTTGCTTATTGCAAGATACACATGGACCTCAGATGAGCAAAGGGAATATGCATTAAAAACCACTTGGTTTTGCAATAAATACTTTCATTCTGTCACAACGGTGGCCATGCCTTTCTCTCCAGCTTGCCTGGCAGCTTTTGGAGGGTCAATGGTACACACAATCCATCAAGCAGTAAGCCAGTCTAGGTGTGTGTTTTATAAATGAGTCACCGAGGTTGCTCACCTTACAACAGGAGTAATAAAGCATTAGACTTCCTAGGTTAGGTGAGTTATTGCATGCTGCAGTCAGGTAAAGCACATGTTATGACTGCTGGTCAGCCACTTGAACCTTCTCCTTAGCCATGGATGTGACACATTCTGCTCTCGCTGCACTTTTAGGAGAGGCATCAGGCCTGGCCATACTATTCGCTGGGTGTGTCACTTACATCGGGATAGTAATCCACGGTGGGTACTAAGTGCTGGATCAGAGCTTCCAGAGACCCAGACAGGAGATTGTTGTCATGGTAATAGAGCCCTCCACAGTTGTCTTCTTTTGTCTGATACAGGTTCCTGTTGTAGCTGCTGCTGTCAAACATCGCTGCAAAGGGAGGTGTCTGTGGCATCTTGCCCTGAAGAGACACGCAAAAGAGATAAGGGATAATTCAGAGAAGGTACAATGTAAGGGATTTTCTATCTTCCAGAGATAATACCGCACTAGAGTGTCATACCATGGGTTACTTGCACACAGTAAAGATTGTACTGTTTTCAAGCTTGTGCAGACTTCCCAGGAAAGGGCCAAAACAGGCTTTTACCACTGCCTGTCACAATCGCCAGGTGTGTCTTTTATATCTTGCTGTTTCTTTATTAAATGACAGATAAGATGTCCAGGCTATAAGTTAGAAGGAGGTACAAAAATCCTGACAGGCTTTGGGAACTCAGACTTTCTATAAAGCTTCTGAAGATGTGGCATAATGTCCACTTTGATCAAATCCTGAAAGCAGCTGCCTAACAGCAGCACTCTGATGGGGAACTGTGTCAGGCTGTCCCAGGCTGACACACCCCCAGCCAGTGCAGAAGGAAAGAGACTGAAGTGAAGCCTGGAAAAGGTCATGTGAGAGGACAGTCTCTTTTATGCAAGGTGACAGCCATGTAACTACAATCCCAAACATCCCATTTCCCAACTCCACCCTAGTAAATCGGTGCTTGGTTTTCCCAATAACACTGTGACAGGTGTGACCCAGGCTAAAGCCTGATGCTCGGTGCATCTGCCTCCACCTACTCTCTGAGTGGCTCTACAGAAATTTGGAAAAACTTGCCTGGGCATAGTTGCTTACCAGTATAGCCCAAGTTCACCAAGGATATAAGAAATGAGACCAGATGCAGAATTTTGTTAAACCTTTTCCACCAAATGTTGTGAAAATGTGTGAAAAATCCAGCCCTGTGTTCTCTAGCTTTAGGAAAAATAAAGCAATTACTCATCAGTCTGCATCTTAGTGCCTGTGGAATCAAAATGTCTTTCCAAGGAAAAGATCAGTCAGTGCTGCAGGCTGTTTAGTCACTCAGAGCAGTGGGTGGGCAGCAAGAGGGCCATGACCACCCAAGATCTTTTTTGATGCAGTATCTGAAAAGCCCAAAAGATAAAATCTCTCTGATTGCTTGAGTATTGAGTTATAAACTCCTTCCTTCTCCCTTCTTCCCCACTCTCCTGGAGTAGCAGTTCTTGTCAGTTTAAGGAACTTATGTTTTATAGCCTCGATGGGAAGCTAAGCTTGTGCCCTGCTTTAACCACAAATGTGCTGGTTTTAACTCTGCTGCAGCAGGCTGTGAGTGCTGACTGACATTGAGGGAGAGACAGATAAACTGCAAAAGGGGATAGCACTTGGTTTCCAGTCCTCTCCACAACTTCAAGGCAAGGGAGATTAAACTGAGAGGACAATATCCACAGGCTGATGTGCTCATGTGTTGACCAGCATGTGCATGTGCATGAGAAAAGCATTAATGCCTCTGAGCCATCATTGTAAGTGCAGATGCTGTTTCTTTTCTCTTCATTGTATCAAATCCTATTGGGGAAAAGGCTCTTTAAAGCCACAGACCTCAGCAAACACCAGCCTGGGAAGGCACCCGGTTTTGAGAACAACTAGTGATGTGGCAGCCTGGAGATAAATAGAGTGCTGCCATCTGTGTGCTCCCCAGCCCACAATAAAGCACTTTTCAGAGTGAGCTCAGTGGACATGAGAGGCCATTAAGTTATTAGCCAGATTCCTTAGCTTGGACCTGAAGCACCACACAGACTTGATGGTCCTGCTGGCAGTGTGTTCAGACAATGGAAACATTCAAACCAGCACAAGCCTGAGTGGTTCAGTAAATAAACAGTAAGAGAAAGCAAAAAACAAAGGCAGAGAGGGACAGTGGAGATAGCCTCCTGGCCTACATGACCTGTGCTAATTCCACCTTGAGAGGTGCCAAAAGATATGTGCATCAAAATGGGAAAGACTGAAAAGTCTTCATGTCTGAAAAGTGACATCAGACATTCTGTGCAGCTGTTCAACCAGTGATTCAATTCCATTCAGCTCAATGAACTGGGAGGAGAATAAAGTAAATACACATGCAGGACTGAACTTAACAGGGTTCCTGTATGAGGGAATTCAAATTACTGGGCAGGTGAGGTGCAGCCCTACCATGGCCATGCTGTGCACCAATAAAGCATTCTGATGCATAAAGACTCCTGGTCTTTCAGGTTCCTTGCAAGGCTAACCCAGTTTAAGGAACAAAAGTTTACTGGGGAGTTGACAGGAACCTTCTGCAGCACTTCCTAGGTTTTCAAACTATGCATGTAAAGCCACAGAATCGAACTAACTCCAAAATATTTTACTCATTGACACTGAAAGAAGTCCTGTTTACACCAAAACTCAGATTTTTTTCCTGCTACTGTAGTGCAGTTAATTCAGTCAAAATGCAAGTAGTAGTGAACAGTGTGTAAACACAGCAATCCGCCAAACATTTGTAGCACTGTGGCTCCAAGGTAATACTCCACGAGGAAGTGAGAAAGGCTAGTCTGCATCTGCAAGGCAACTTGATATCAATATTAGCACTTGTAAAAAACCAAGGCGAGTAGTTGTTTCAACACAGATCTCATATTAACCAAAACAGCCTAATTCAGGGTGAGACTGGAATCTGCAGGGGATTTAGCCAAACCAGCTAGCAATTAGTTTTGATTCTATGCAATCCTCACAACACAAATCAGACAGGTTGGACAGTCTCCTAGAACCTCATCAACAGGAAAGAAAAAGTCATCAGGCCATTAAAAGAGGTACTGATTTGTAACCATAAAATAAAATTCTCACAAGTCTGTCCCAAAAGGACAGTTTCTCACTTGTTTGCTATCTATTTCTGGAAGCTGCTTGACAGAGAGGGCTCAGTCCTGTTTCAGTGAGACACCAAGTGGTGGTGATGTCCTGTTGGGTTGGAACTGGGTTTCCCTTGGAAATGAACAGGACACAGGACCTATTCTCCATGCTAGGAAAAGGGATGATATCAAAATGTGACAGAGATAAATATAGCATAGCCAACGGGATGATTCATACAACACATGTTCTTTTCCATCATCACTCCTTTATTATCTTGACCTTGACTCCTCTGCTGTATTTTATTTGAAGGTGGAGACACAAAGCAGCATGCTTGATTCTAACTAGAATCATCTTTAGCTAAAGCTTCAGCCAAACCCTGCCTTCAAAATAACTTGAGTAGAACTGAAATTTGGTTACAGAGCAGATAATGGTCCACAAATGTGTGGCATATAGAGGAGAGGTATCTTAGGACCTAAAAATATTGCTGACAAAGCACAGCAGGGCAAGATCTGATGAGCAGGAATTGGGAAAAAAAGACAAGAAGTATTATTTCAGTGAAAAACATTCTGGGAGTTAAAAACTGGAACTTTTTAACTGGGCTTTGGAAACATTTAGCTAGCAATCAAATGGAAACCCATTTATCTCTTCTCTCTTAATTTTCTTTTTTCCAAGAATGAAAAGAGTGGAGCTTTTTTTGTTTTGCTTAGTTTTTGTTTTGTGTTTTTTTTAATTAAAGATCTGACTTGAAGGAAAGAGCAATGAAATAATTTCCTGGCTTTACCACTGATGCTCTCCTGTGACAGAGAGAAGTCAAAAACTGTGCACTGTGGAAAGAGGAATAAAACATTTTTTTCTGCTTTTAGTATCATCATGGAGAACATGAGACCTTGGGCACTGAGGTCCATATTCCGGCTCTGAGTGGTCTCTTGACTAGAAAGAAGCCTCAACCTTCCCAGTAAAGCACTGTAAATTAGAAGTCAGAGCCAAAGATGATGTGCTCAACCCCCCCACAATCTCCTGCAGGAGCCAAGTTTCAGTTTGGCAAAACTAAAGGATTCAGACGTAGCTTCCAAGGCTGCCAAGTGCTTTCCCAAACCTTTATGTTAAAAAAAAAAAAAAATCTGTTTTCTACTACAAACAGTGGAAGGTTGCATCAGTTTGTTTTAATTTATGTTAAAGAGCTCAGGCTGCACATCAGATTCATAAAACAAACCCAACAATACGGACAGCTGGTAACCTTCATTGAAGCACAGCACCCTTACTGAGATGTTCAGTAGTAGCCATGAAAAGTGCCTTTAAAGCCACTGCCAAACATTTTCAGCTCCTCTGTTAGGTACAGTTTTCTCCCACACTGTATCCCTCAGGCAGAGGAATGGTATGAGTCCCAAGGCACACCTCCCCTTAGAAGATCCAAACTTCAGAAATGCAATTACATCCCCTCAGAGCTGTTCCCTATACAATTAGGAACCCTCAACCACATTTATCAGGTGATTACAATCCACTCCTGTTACTAAGAATGCCATCATAAAGCTGAGATATGGCAAAACAAAGGACTGACTTCCTGCAGAAACCAAGTTCCAGAGAAGGCCCTCATTATCCCTACTGTTTCTTTTGTTAGCAACCTGCCTACAGAAGCCTTTCCTGTTGTCTTTGGCATCTCTGGCCAGACTCAATTCTTATTGACCCTTAGCTTTCTTAACCCCATCTCTAGCTTCCTGTACAATTTCCCCATATTCCTCCAGTCTAACACCCCCTCCTCGTCTCCTTAGCCTGTCTTTCATGAAAAGCCAACAATTCCATTCCAATGCTCCAGCCACAGGAGCCACCCCACCACATCTCTGTGATGCCAGTGATATCACACCCATGCAAGCATGTGCATGTCTCTAGTTCTTCTTGTTTGCTCCCCCATACTGTGTGTTTGTGTAGAAGCAGCTGGCCCAGACCCTTGATAAAGCTGACTCAAAAGCTGGAGCACCTGGAATCCTTTTGCAGTGCTCGGGGGATCCACCCAGGCTGCCCAAAACAAAAGCATAACAGACACAGAGGCATTCCACACAGCTCTTCGTGGTGTGTCTTGGTTTTTTGTTTTTTTTTTCCACTGGAAGGTAAAGGGAGATTTTACAGCTCAAGCTACTGAGAAGATAAGAAACCTGAAAAACTCCCAGACAGGTGTTTCATGTGTCTTGCAGAAATTAAGATCCCAGGACTATCCCAGCTCAAGCCTTCTTGCTTCCACTCTTTGAGATGAAGTTGCCCTACAATTCTCAGAGCGTGACTTCAGCACCAACTCTGAGTTATAGTTCCTTCCTAGAATTACTTATTAAGTCTATCTCTTAAGAAGCAGAGTATAGAATATCTTTTCATATGCACAACAGGAGATGAAAAAGAGAGTGGTATCAGCTTTGTCCAGACTGAAATCAAGAGGAAGATTAAGAACCTCTCATAAGGAATCCACCCCAGAGGAAGAGGACCAAAACTATCCATGCTGGACAGTGTCATAACAGTAGAAAATACATCTTGCACAGTTGCTGGTGGGGCAAGGAAGGACCTGAGGTAGACGTAAGAAACCCCACTGAGCCTTAAAGTACTATTTGGTTTTCACTAAAATAGCAGAGGATAAACAATTTTGTAAAGTTTTCCAAAAATCATCCAAGCAACAATAAGCTGCAAAGGAAAATGAAAAATGCTAGTATAAATGCTAGACTAAAACAGGAACTGAATTTCAAGCAGAGGCATTTTCTTCCTGAATGTGCATTTTTCTTGGGTATATAAATAGCTGATGATTTGGCAAGGTCAGATGCAGCACTGCTGACTGATCACTTACATATGAGAACTTTGGCACAGTAATTAAGTGAATCCTGAATGACTCAAAATTAAAGTCCTTGGATACTGAACAGCAAAGGTGTGATGGGTATGAATACATTTTTGTGTTTACTTGGGAGAATTAGGAAAATTGTGGGGCACTCAAGAATACCTTGAATTTCTCCAAATCTGCAAGCACAGAAAAAGGGAAGGAAACAAACAATTTCCTCTTTGTTGCTAATGTGCTGTAAATCCATGCCCCCTGCTAAAGCCCCACAACTCAGCTCCCCTTCTATCCTCTCCCATCCTCTTCTTCAGTGGAGCAGGAAGAGAGAGAGAGAGTCTAATGACGCTGAAGGTGGCTATGACAGCATTGCTGCAGTGCCAGACAAGCACATGCAGGCAGACTGCATCGTGGCAAAAATCCCAGCTGCAGGAAAATTACTCAGTCCAGGGCAAGGACATGACATATGTTCCTCCCAAACAAAACACATGATACAATTTGTCCATGTTGCTGGACACACAAAAGCAACAGCCTTAAAACTGTACTGAAATCCTAATACTGAAAGGATATCACACCTATAACATATAATTTCTTAGAGCACTTGTCTCTTACCATGATCACAATGCTGCTGACATTTCTGTCTGTAGGTTAAGATCAAGGAGGCCAGTTTTATTTAAAAAGATATGAAGCATGCTCCATCACTGACTGATTAATCTTTTCATTATGTTCATTTTTAAGTTATTTTTAATTTTATGGGTAATTTTTTCATCTGGATGCTGTCCTGTTAGCATTTGAACGTAAAACAAGGTTTTTCTCATATAAGTGTGGTGTTTTGTACCTTATATCTTTTTTGCTAATCCCAGTTTCAGAAGAGAAGTTTGAAACACAAATAAATAGGATAAGTATGTATTATAAGTGACATGATGGATTAGCACAACAGTAATTGAGTGTCAGGAGGCACAAGAGATTCTAGAAAAGTTCAGCCCATTGCAGGCTCCATAGTGACTCTTCAAAACTTGAAGGATTTACAGAATGAATGAAATGGAAAAAGATGCTCAAGAGTCTCAGGCGAGCAAAAAGATTCAATGAAACACCTCCCATCCTAAAAAACAGACAACACATACAGCTACTCTTTTCTACCAAAATTTCTGAGCAGACTTTTTTCAGCTAGACTGAAAGCAAGAACGCTATTAAAGCCTTTCAGTTCTTTAAGTTACTGAAGCAGGATGAGGATTTTAGAAGCAAAGCATTCCCCTTATTGGACCCAGTGAAGCACAGAACAGTTTTGCCATTTGCTGTATTTGTTCTTAAATACTACAGCCTTAAAAGACTAAAATCCCACCTCTCCACTGAGCCAGCTGCAGACTGGTTTGTCAGGGCTGCCATCCACCAGCAAGAAGCAGAGCTCCACAGCCTGGAGGAGTTGACCACCCCAGCTCCCACACTGCTGAGTGTCAGCTGGGATGCTGCTCCTCCATCAGCTGATGGGTTCTGGGGTCAGGAGTTTGAAGGCAAGTGAACAGCAGTGATGTTTTATTCCAAAACATCACACTGTAAAATGAGTGATTCAGCAGCTGATTCACAGCAGCTGAGATGTCCAGGAATGGGGTGTGGGGTGGGGTGGACAGATGGGGACTCTGATGCCATCCATGGTATGCTACCCCCACTTGTGAATCAGAACTCTGACATGAGTCCTGTAGCTCTGTATCTAGAGTTTTGCACTCTGCATCATTTCTATAGCATACTCCTACATACTTCAAACTGACAAAACTGAAATTTGATGTTTTCAACAGAGATAGGAGCAGTTTTCCCTACACTATCATCAGAAGAGTATCATTGTGGTATTAGACTTTCACTAACCTTGGAGAGTGTGATCCATTCTGTGACAGGGATGTGAACCCTGGGATGTCACAGGGATGTAATCCTAACCCACCTCAGATGATCAAAGCCAAAAGATCCACCTTCTCTATCTGCATGGTCAGTAGCTAATCCTGGTTCTGGACCATTCCAGAGTAATAATGGGCTTCATCAAGAGCTGTTCACATATCCATCCAGAGAAAACAGAAGCAGCATTATTTCAGCGATTAGACCTAGTTTGGATCTGCTTCTCTGACTCTGCTACAAGTTCCTCAGGGGACCTTAGTCAAGCAACACAGTTTCTCATTACAGCATTCCTCAGCTTGACAGTACAAAGAGGGATAAGTAAGGGGTTATTTCCTTTCATTAAGCACTAGGATCTTTTTTCAAAAGGTGTACAGGAGGTGTATCATATATTTTTACCAGGAGCACAGTACAGGTCTTAAGCGTGAAGCTCTTTTGACATGGTTCCTTCTTCAAGCTCATCAAAGCAAAATACCTTCTGAATCCCAAAATGGTTCCTCTTTACAGACACCCACGCTTGGCTTTTTTGGTGCAACCTACAGTACACTTCAAAAGAAAACACCTTTCCCTTTTGTAAGCATAATAGGCAGCCAAGTTATAATTTACAACAGCAAGCTGTTGTAGAGTTAAATAACAGTACTAAATTTCATTTAACTGTTTCTGCCTAAAACCTTATTGCCTAATGTCTCTGTCATTTAGATGATGCAGAAAAATTGCTGGTTTTGAGGCAAAAAATTATTATGGTCTTTTTTTTCCCCAGTCGCTGAATCCTTATCCTTCCATGAACAGCACAGACTTTTTACTGACACTTCAATGTACAGCAGGTTGAAAGCAGTATATTCACAGTTTCTGCAACATAAATACTTCAGAAAAAAACCCAAACAAAAAAACAAACAAAAAAAGCAAACCACTTTCCAATGTCTAGATTGAAGATAAAAATAGATGTTTCCTCTTTGCCAGTTAAGAGAGGAAGCACAATTCTGTATTTGCATCAGTTACGCTTGCCTCACGCCCATTTGCATCTAGGCTGGGTATCAGCCAGTGGCTTCAGTGGCAGAGCTGGGTCTGAGGTACCGAGGACTTGTACAACAGTTGTCTGCAATCAGCCTGCCCGACTCCTTGGGAAATCAAAGAGGAACACATTACAGCCAAAGTGACCGAAAAGATTTTTTTTCCCCATTCTCGGCAGGGCCATATCGGGAATCTTCCCCCCGACACGCTGCCTCTGTGTCAGCCTTGGGACCGGCAGCACCTCCCGTGCCCGACGGAGGGCAGACCCCTGGGCTTTGCAATCGATGGTCAAACGCTCCTTGCCCTGAAACAATTACACCGATTAGGTCAGCACCCAGTAGGTATGGTATTGAGCAAATGTACACCACGCTGGGCTGTGAAAAGATCATTATAAACGTGGCCTAATAGTGTCTGAATCTCTGCAGGACGTTTAAAGGAGGATCAACTCTAGTCCTGATGGGCAAGTACTGTCAGTTCAGCGTGCTACATTCATGCAGAAAGCACCTGGCCTTGTATCAATGAGAGCAATTATCTCAGAGAATACCCCACTCCCCATTCTGACTCAAGCTTATTTATCCTGTCTTACTCCTTATGAATCCGAACGTCTCACTGTGCTGGCTGATGCCGACTCACGGCTCCCAGGCTCCCCTCTGCAGGTGTGTTACCTGGCATTTCTGGCCCTATTTCCAGAAGTGACAAGCAGCAAGCAGAGTACCTGACCCCATGGGAGGGGCAGGTGACCTGGGGAACATTTCATTCTGTGGAGAAGAGGCATTTTGATGAACCAAACCCAAAACAGTCAGAATGCATGGATCTGAGTCATTCAGTACTATTATTCTGGAGCCGCCTAGGGAGAGTGAGCTGGATTGTTGACATGATCCTGCACATTTTCCATTTAAAAATACAGCCATACTAAATGCCACTCATTCAGGTTCCTCACAGTAGCAATTTAGTTTTTTAATACTACTTCTTACAGCAGCTAGAACAGAGGAGAAATTAGCAATAGCTTTCAGCTGGAATCTTTGCCTCCTGTTTGTAAATTATGTATTGTCTTGCTGTGGCTGCAGAATGCTCTCTGGAAGCTTTGTTTACAAGCTCATTTTCTATCAAAGCATTTATTAGATGATGTGGCGCAGTCCCTCATACCCATGCCAAGCAAAGGGCACTTGTCAGTGCTTGCAGAGTAAACCTGTGTGTTTACTAACATTTGGAAAAAATGCTTAAGTTCGTGCAAACACAAATTGTGCCTCCTCCTCCAAAATGCAGGCAATCTATCCCAACCAGCCCTGGTATGTGCCAGCAGACCCTTACAGTGATGTACAGCACAGACTGGCAATATGATCCACACACAGTGCCTTCCCATCTTCACCCCAAGAAAACCTCACTTTTTAACTACCCCAGTTAAAAAAGTAAAGCCCCATCTTTTCCAGTTCATATTCCTTCCCTGATCATGCTCCAGGGTTGAACTGTGCCTGTCACTTCTGACACGGAGTGACAGCAGCTCACCTTGCAGACCAGGGGCAGGTACGGTGACTCTGCACTCCCCAAGGTCTGTTTAGATAACCCACACAACTGGAGCACAGGCAACAACACACGGTGCTGTCCTCCCCCAATACCTCAGCAGAGAGAAACCACAAAGAATGTAAACCAACAGGGATTCAGTGCACCATACAAAAAAAACCCATTTTATTCAGTGCGTGGCACAGCTGTGAGCTTAACCCCTGCTAAATCAGTAATTTCTTTCCTCTTTTACAAAGATTTAACAAATCCTACAGTGGCCTGTTTCAGTCCTGCTGTTCAAAGGAGTCATATCCCCACTGCTTATCCAACATCAGAGCTTGGTCTCAGCTATTAGTTCTCTCCAGTACAGCTCATCAGTTAGCTACTTGTCTTGAGTATATTTAGCATTGATTTTCAGCTGATTAACAGCTTCTCTCCAAGGCATCTCATTTGGAAGCCGTAAGATAAGCCTGAGGAAGCCGTACCTCAAAAAGCTCTTCTCAGCTTTCAAAATAAAGACACAGCCTAGAGACCCAGTCCTGCCTGCCCAAGTCCCAATTTGCCACAAATGGCACGACATCTCAGCCCACCAAGGCGGCAATCTCACTGAAAGCAACCCCCTCCACATTCCTCGCTTAGACACAGCTGCCCGAGGTACAGAGCACCTCTTTGTTCCTGATTCTTTTGATTTTTCAGGCCATTCTTGCCCTTTGAGAGGAGTCTGCCCTCCTCCACTCTGTTCAGGAGAAGTCCTCTGAAAGAGTTCATCATCCCTCTGTGTTATATTTATCTTTACACACAGGCAGACTGGGAGGCACTGCTGGTTAGGGCTGCCTTAGTTTACAGTCTGGACTGAGCACAGCGTAGTAGATGAAGCTGACGCACTGGTCCTGGGTCATTTAACACTGATTTTGGGTCACTGTATGGTCCTAACTCTCCTCATACCCCTGAGCTGCTGCCACCTCACACAGCGCAGGAGCATCAAGTTTTACCACACTTCACTCAGCAGATGCCCAGCGAAAGAACACACAAACACTCATCCCGCCCACACACCCATTTTACTCAGCCCTACAAACACAACCTGGTAAATCATGGCTTTTTTTATCCTTCCCATCCAAGAAAACCAGCAGTCAGTTGAACTGACGGGCGTAAAGAAAAGCAGGGAAAGCTCCTCCAAGGATTATAGCCAAGGGAAAAAAAAAAAAAAAAAAAAAAAAAAGAATCTCTATACAGAACTGGGTAGCCAGAATGGAGATTAAACACCAAGAGGAATGAGACCGTCCTGCTGAGGCTGGCAAAGAAAACAGAGATTGGATGGATGGATGGATGGATGGATGGATGGATGGATGGATGGATGG
>JAGMWU010000040.1:1031600-1041980 GCA_018697195.1 Certhia americana | reverse complement strand
GGATGGATGGATGGATGGATGGATGGATGGATGGATGGATGGATGGACGGACCGACAAGACGCACCGCAGACTGACGGACTGTACCTGGAAGTGGCCGCAGGCGCTCCCGGCCCCAGACGCTGCAGTACTGCTCTCACGCACTCATCATCCACGACACAGCACAGCACAGCGCAGCTCAGCAGAGCACAGCACAGCACAGCACTCGGTTCCCCACGCACTGTGCCGGTGGCGGGCGGAGCGCCGGGAAGCGCCGCTCCCGCCCTGTCCCGCCCCGGTGCCCGCCCCGGTGCCCGCCCCGGTGCCCGGAATACCGTGGCCCTGCGGGGTGACCGGCGGGTCGGTGTCACCGCCGCTGCTGCCGGGCGTGTCCTCGCCTGCTGTGCCGCTGGCCCGGCACCATTCCGCTGGAAGCGGTGGGATGAGAATCGTTCTTACGGATGGGCAGGAACGGGACACACACGCAATGCTTCCTTTTGGGTGGCCCAGGTTGTATTTTCAGGACAGAGGATTTCCTCAGCCCGGTGCTGTTTCTTCTCTTTTCCACGTTCTCGTCCAGTTCCCCGTGCAGCTTGCACGGATCCGCTACAACTCCTCACCCACCGCCCTTTGGTTTCTCTGCTGCTCAGTTTACTAGCTGGGATCTGGTGCCCCATCGCTCTTGGATGGAGTGACAAATACTTTCTTTCTACGTGCTCTCTCTAGAGCACTCTTCAGTTTTCTCCACTTCTTGCACAGCACTCTCAGCCTGCACTTTTCCGGGGTGAAAAGGCCTGATTTACTCAGTCACTCTATAAACAGGGTCCAAATCTCATGCAAGCCTTGTTATCCTCCACCACCGTTTTTGCGGTCCCTCTCAACCTTCTGAGATGAGGGAAGTGGAGCTGCATGTGCACAGTTCAAGGTGCAATTGAACCTGAGATTTAGGGAGCAATTCTCCCAACTTTCCCTGCTCAGCACTGCCGCTTAATATTTACTGATCTATGCTCAATTTCCCTTTTTTGACCCCTCGGAACATACAATGCCACTTGGAGTGGCAGCAGCCAGGTCAGAATGTGCACTTTACGAGTGAGGCTAACTACATGCATCAGATCTTTTACCAACTGAAGAAAAATTGTCCCTGTTAGTTAAGGCTTGAACAACAGGTACCTCCAGCTACTATTTCTACGTTCAAACATAGAAGGAGCTTGAATAAACCTCACACCCTGTGATGCCTGAAGTTTCACCTGTTATATACTTTAGACTCTGTGCTGTTTTGGTGTGTAGTTTTAGATTTCATATTCAGTACTACTAAGCTCTCTTCACAGAATAGATAGACAAAACAATTCCTTCTCTAGTTTGATACCAAGGACAACTTTCAGGCCCAAGAACAAAAACAACAGTGAAGTGAGAAAAAAAAACCCAAACCAAGGAGGATGGAGCTTCATAACCTGAAGGTATGGTTGGACAATTGGTTCTAATATGCTAATGGACCAGAACTTATAAAAGTGTGACCCTGTAATCAGTTGTCCATTTTGTGACCATTTTAAGGTGCATTTTAAGTGTAATCCAGCTAGACTCTTGTGCAATCCGAGTGTGCCCATTGAGGCCTTTTAATAAATACCTGCTTTATCCTTTTGCTCTGTCTGGTCTCTGTTCCAAGTCAGCCTCGGGAAGCCATCACCTGTGGCCAATATGATTTTGCAGGCAATCACACAATCCTGCCTACCTGCTTTCCCATCTCTTTAAATAGAGGATATAGAAAGAAATATGTAAAAAACTTGTTTTAAATAGAGGATATAGAAAGAAATAACTTGTAAAAACTTGTTTTAAAGTAATTATGCAGTCAATGTAAGTAATAGTAAAAGGAACCCCAACAGAAATGGGCCTTTGTGTACACAACTCTCTCTGGAATTAGGACTTAAACACACACATGGTCTCACTGTGGATTCTAGACATTACTTGCATGTCTTCAGGTTCTGTATTCACACAAAAGCCTGCTCTGTCCCTTTAGACAGTGTCACACATAATGTGAAATATAAGAAAATGACATTGCAATACTGTTTCTGAAGGAAGATGACATACTGCCAAGTCATGTGTCCCAGCACTTGCACATATATCCTGGTGCTTTTCCTATTTTAGTGAATATGTCAGAGGATGGTGCTATGTATTCTCTTCAGGCTCTGTTCTGTGGTGGTTCTACCTCCAATTTCTCCCTGTGACAGGTTTCTCAATGCAGTAGACTACCTGGATTTCTTGATTTCTCTTTACTTCTACAGTTCCTTTTATCAGATAGCCCTTGTTACTATATGTACAAGAAATGTACTGGAAACAAGATTTAGACTTCATCCAGGTAAAGAGGCTTTTTTTTGTTTGTTTGTTTTTTTTTTCCCCTCTCAGATTCAAGGGCAAACATTGTTTTTCCCTCTCTTTCTCTTCTCAGGCATCCTTGATTAAAGTGGAAATATTTTACTGAAGTGATTGCAAGTACAGGCACATTTATTCTGGTTTGTTTTGGTGCAGTTTGACAAGAGCGAAGGCAGCCCCTGGGCTCCCTGGCAGGGAGGAATATCCCAGGGAAGTGATGGGTGATGCACTGAAGGACTCTGTGTGGTGCTGCTCAGGCCTCCTTTGCATAGTGCAGGTGGTTATGAATCACTTGGCAAGAGTTGAGAGGAGATCAAAACTTGGAAGGAATTGTAATTCTTTACAGCTATGAGTCAACACTGCAAGCACAGAACATGCCTGGTTTGTGCTGCTCAGATGTTTTGCTTGCTTATTTTCCCATTTTGATACCATAGTCCTCACAACAGCAATACAGATTAAGGTAATTAAGCACAAACAAGGCCCAAAATATTACACGGGAGATGATTAAACCAATTCTTGCCAAAAAAGTTCTCCTAAAATCCAGGCCTAGTCCTCACAGATCTGCTAGCATGCAGCCCAGCATCTAGGCTGGGCTTTAACATGAGACTATCCACTGTAGCAGAAATATGGGCTGCAGGCTTGGACTGCAAACCAGGCCTCAGCTTTGTCTGCATATTTGGGCTGTGGAAAATGTCATCCGCAGCCCCATTTTATCTCTATTATTACTATAAAACATTAGCATGTGAGAACAGTATGTGTTACTTGAAAACAAAATGGATTTTAGGAGACAAGAGTATTTCTCTGTGTCGTAGACATAGAAAATCCCATGGCAAACAAACTACAATTCTGGCTGATTATAACCAGACTCCTGGATTTTCCTCTCCACTCCAGAAAAGGTGAGTTTAACAGCAATGCTGTTATATCAGCTGCAGAAGAAATGAGAGCTTTAAAATTTTAGTACTTTCATAGAATGAAAATACATTTTAAGATATTTCTTTTTACTTTTATGGAGACTAATGTGAGTTAATATGCTTCAAATCAGCATATCCAGACTCTTCCATCTCTCTCTCAGACACAAGAGTTAGAAGTTACAAAGAATGGAGCATAGGGGGAAAGCACATTTAATGCTATCAGATACCTTGAGGAAATGACGCTTTAGAAAACTCCCCAGGCCTGGACATAGTGAAAATAGAGTTGTTGACTCTATGCAACTTGTGTTGTGGCCAAACTTCTGTTACGTGGTTGAAAATCTGTGTGCTGATAAAACAACCTATGCCCTCCCCATCTGCAGGTTTATCCTGACCTCGTGCAGTACAGCTTGTGTTACATGCCCTGGCCTAATACTGATCAATTCCCAGTGATAGATCAGAAATTATTTCCCTCAGTTTATCCAGCAGTCATTTGCTGGCCAAGCAAGCATGGTAAAACAGCTAAATGATGGTGAATTTTAAGCATCAAGAGAGAACGTTCTCTCTTGTTCAGCAAGTAATTATCTGGACAGTTCTCCATCAGAACAATGGAAAACAACTGGCCAAACTAGCTGCTTTTGCCTCATGTAACTCCAAAAGGAGTTATTCACCAAAGAATAATAATTAAGAGAAAAGAGACAGTACCTTTTTTTTTTTTTTTTTTTTTTTTTTTTTATTCATTTTAGCACTTGCTGCTGTGCAAATAAATCAGCAAATCAGCCTTTACCCTGTGGTTTATAGCAGTTCCCTGCATAAAGCAGAAAAACATCAGGTTTCATTTTAGCCCTATGTTTATTCAGCTTGAACTTGAATTAGGATCATATTAAAAACAGATTACAAACAATTTAAGAGCTCTTAATGTTTGCCAAAACTAGCCTGTGGTTTTAAATGAGATGCAAGGCAAAGTAAATGAAAAGTATTATTTAAGTCACTGTGGAGAAGTCATGTTACCTAAAACGTGTGCAACATATTTGGCATTTCAAAAAGTACTCAGCAGGACACTATACACAAAGACTACTCTTGTGCAAATGGATGGAAGGATTTACAATGGGAAGTCAATTGTCTGAATTTCAAAAGTAAGCAATTGTCTGAAATTCAAAAGTCTGGCAACACCAGCAGGCGTTTAAACCTGTGCACAGAACTCCTGCTGAAATCCTTGGGACACCTGCAGAATTTGACATATCTGTTAAAGTTATTGCAGAACCAGACACCAAAGCTCTTGACCACCCTGAATTTTCAAGAAACGCCTTCAAATGCAATTCACACTGTAAACAGGTAGATTAGATGAATCACTTAAACTTTGTCTTGGCTTTAAGTTTGAAATGAAGTGTTATTTCAGTGATTTGACAGAGGAATTCCGGCAACAGTTTTCAGTGTTTAGATGCAGTAGTGTGGCAGTGCGGGGGTGGTGTGTGGACATTAGAGATGTAAAAGCGCTCAGAGCACTTGAATGATAGGAATGCAGTAGTTCCTGTAGCAGATCTGTTGTAATGAGACTTTGATTTTAGCTGTTTACAACTTTGTCAGAATTTAAGCAATTGGAGCTCAGAGTGTTGGTGGCAGGTTCCTGCTTCAGGCTAGGACAAAATTCAGAAAATATTATTTATACTCTTCTGAACAGGTGGTGGACAAAAATCTATTGTTATTGCTCATATTACTATATTGACTATAGCTTTCTTATTTGCTCCTGTTACCTACTGAAGGAAAACGTTCTGTGCAAAGCCTTGGACAGGGTCTTGAAAATTGAAAGAATGCGCTTCCTCTAATTTGCCTTGAATGTTTTGCCTTTAATGCAAGAACTGCCCAAATTCAGACAAGCTCTGAATTTGGGCACAGGTGAGCACATGTGAGAATTTGTCAGCACGATTCTCACAGACCTTCTCATGATGGTCACAGGCTTTAGGGGCTGAGCTGGACTTGCACTTCAGTGATCCCCTTCCGTGCAGTGGGCACCAGAGCTGAGGAGATGGAGAGACCTTTTTATATTCTCTGTGCCCTCCATGTGCAACAAGACACTGTGAAAAGGAGGGGAAAAGTTGATCCTGGCTCAGTATGGCTTAATCCCAGTTTTTATCGCTAAAAGATTCTGGTTTTTTCATTGCAATCACTTGTATTATCAACGACCTCTATTTAATTGTCCCAAAGGAATAAACTGTCCAGGATGAAATAATTAAGTCTCCCTTTAATTTCTATAAAACTTCCACAAAGTGTCTTAATTAATGAATCTTTGCAAATTTGAAAAATATTTCAGCTTGTCCTACACACAAAAAATGGAGGAATTTTCAGAGGCAGATGATGAAGCATGTGAACGCCTAACACTGAGAACAGACTCTTGATCCCCAAGTCCTTGTGGCTTGGGAGGTCAGAACCTTGTGCACTGGGAAGTGTGCCTAAAAGCAGATTATCTAGAAGAAATAACATACTTTTGCACCATCACTGTTCTTTAATTATGGGTAAAACCACTCGTTGAGGACCTCGCCTCTTTTTATAGACACGATGTACAAATACAGAGAAATGGGAGTACCAGTAAGTATAATCTGTCTTCTTTCCTGATGGAGATGTGTAAATGCTTCCAATTGTGTCATTGCCATCTGCACGAAGCTTTAGACCTAAACTTTAGTTTTAGTAGCATTATCCAAAAAATGCATGTTGGGATCTGTTCTGCTGTTTAAATGTTGATTTACCATGGTTATTGCTGGAGGCTTCTCCCTCACTTCCTCAAGACAAGGATACATTTACACTTTCTCCTGCCTCCCCATCCTCTCCTCTTTCAGTCTGAGATCCTGCCACATGCTGACAGCAATCACACTTTGATTGGCAAGTCATTTGCTTATTGACAGCCTCCCATTTACTGTGACACCTGCCAGCAATCTCTGACCCCTGAATAAACATTAAGACATTAACAACCTGACACAGGTTCAAGAGTTTGAATAACAATGTCCTGCAGATTCACTACACTCAGACAGGCAGCCAAGAAACCTCCTTTGCACTGAAGTTTGCCATCCTGGGGGCTGGGAAAGGCTTGCTGGGGGACTGGCTACAGCAACAGATTACCTGCATGGATGAGCAGCCTCACTTTGTTATTCCAGGCAGAGAGGCCTCATCTCTGGCCAGTGAAGCTTTGAACATCTTTGCCTGTGCTATAATGTTGGGATCTGGGCTATAAGAAACAGACTCACTGGTTTAGGAAAGCAACAGGAAAGAGCAAAGAGGAGAAAAGGATGTCTGCAGAAAAAAACCCTCAAAACAAAACCAAACCAACAACACTATCACTTATCCCTCAAAAACCAAACCTCAAATTAAAACAAATAAACCTCCTCCTCAGATAGCCAAAACCAGTCCTTCCTCTGAATTTTGGAATGTCCATGAACCCTCACTGAACTGCTGTGGAACTGAGGGGCTCTGAACTGCTTTTGGAGTGCAGAGTCTTGTGCTGCAAGTGTCACGAGGACGAAATAGTGTCCATTTCAATGGATTATCAAATGGAGGAAGTGATCCCACCATATTTGTTTTAAGTTTTTACTAGCACTGGGTTTGTTTCTTTTGTGTGTCTGCCTGGCATGTAGCCAGTCTGGGACTCTGCTATAATGGATGATCTATTAGCTTGAAAGACATTCTCTTGTGTCACTTCCAGCCGTCCCAACCATGTCACAGAAAGTCATGGAGGAAATGAATCCTTTCAACTTGCGACAGCCATGTCTCTTAGGAACTGTAATTGCAAACCTCAAAGCCCTGGTTAGAAGCAAGAAGCTTCTGTCCCAAATGAGTTGCAGGAAACCTGATCTGCCTCCCAGATGTTAAATAAGGTTAGCAGTGCCCTCACAAAATCTTTGGCTAGAGTTCAATCATCTCTGCCCACAACCAGTGCGCAAAGGATTCAAAGACTTCGTAAACCACAGATTTTTTTTTGATGTACAGATAAAGGATGCTCACGCATTTCTCTGGGCATGCCATTTGGTGAGGGAAGCTGGGATGTTTTCCACCCTTATGTGCGACAAAAAAACTTCCTTACACTTCAACAAAAGAGATGTCAAAGAAAAACACAGAAAATTAAGACTTCATTTCATTTCAGGTGTTAATTCAGTTGCTGGTCAGCGTAGAAAATGGAAGATTTATTCCTAACAAAAGCAATTTGACAGTCTAAGTAAAAGGAATTTGATGAGTAGTCTCTGTCAAGTGGAGGGAATGGATTCATATTTTCCAAACTCTTATCACAGCATCTAGCAGCCATGTAGGGAATGGCTTTTTTATTCCCTAAGTATTTGTAAGATGCTGAAAATCCTTCCCAAATCAGAACATAAGTTTGAAATCACCCCAAAAACTCATGTCCATGAGCCAACAATCCTGAACATATTTCAGAAATTTTTATTTATATGGTTTTAAAATGTGTAAATTTCAAATTAGAAATGTAGTACTATTTAAGATCTTAAACATGTGAAAAAAAAAAGGTTGGCTTGAAAAAAAATCCCCACTTTTTAATATTCAGAAATAACTAAGTAGAAGAAAAGAAGCACAAATCTTTTTCAATTCTCTCCTGAAAAGGTTATCAGCTTGTTTTTGCAAGAACTACTTTTTTTTTTTTTTTTTTTTTAAATGTATATGTAAGAGTGTTCAATTTTGAAAATTTGTCTGGTCCAGAGGGGAAAAATCTGTCAGTAGAAAATTTCTTACTCTTTCCACTTAATCGAAAGGGTGCCTGCTGTGTCCCCAGCTGTCCCCTTCCAGCTTCCAGTGAAGAGGGGGATTACAAAGCTCTGAAGAATAAAACCTTCCTGGAGCTTCTCTCCTGCCCCCAACAGAGCAGCTACTCCCAAAGAAAGAAAAATAGCTGTCACTCAGTCTTCCACCCCCTTTATTTAGTGTGGTGTGTACCTCCCAGGAAGCTGGGATCTGCAGTTCCTGAGCTCATAGGCTGCAAGACAGGACATCCAAGGCAGAAAACAAAGCGAAGCTGAACCTTCTCCAGCTACAGGCAGAAGCATTGGCTATCTGTCTGTCTGAGGCGTCTCTTCCTGCAGAAATCTGCTCAGACTTTCCTTTCCTAAAAAAATAAACCCAGCAGTAGTGGTGGAGAAGATAGAGACTGTTATTGTTGATGCTTTTTCTGCTGTTATTCTTAGTAAGTGCATTGCGTTGTCTTAGTAAAAGACTTGCATTGAGTCAATACTTTTGATGGGCAGCAAAAATCTGGAAGGAAAATTCAGAGGCTTAGCAGCTTCACTGACACCATTTGACTCTTCAGTTCTTTATTCTACTAAGCAAGCAACAGTCATTTCAAAACTGTTCACATGTTACTTCATGTAACAGAAATGCCTTCAAAACAGCCATTCTTGAAACAGAATAGTGACTGCATCAGTTCTTGTCTAAATATAGTTTAGGATGCTTTTACACCCATTGTAGGCTGCAGCTCTCTGCCGTCAGTTCACCACATTTCCCCCTCTTCATAACAGAAAGGAAAGGCACTCTGCCAAAACCTGAAATTCAGATTCTGCAAACTGTTCTGCATACACTCAACATTAATAAGAGCTGACCCAAGAGAGTCTCACTGAACATTTACACAGTGCTTCAAATTGAGCCCATCAATGCAGGTATGTAGGACACAGGCTAAAAAGAAAGACATTTATTCTAAAGACTGCCATATCTTCTTCAGATTAACAGTAGTGTTTAAATATTTTTGCTTTGTTGTCATGTCTACTTAGCAGAGCTCTGCTACTTAGTAAGAGCATAACCTCAGCCAAGTAAGATGTTTCTCGTCATCTCTGACTTCATTGTTGGGATGAACATCACTGCATGACAGGCAAATTCATCAGAAGACTAATTTTAAAATAAGAGAGGCTCTGAATTAATTGTTATTTTTAAAATCAATTCCTATGTCTTTCTTGTTCTTAAACAATAATGCAGCCATGGTGTCAGAGTTCAGAAGCACAATAGTTAAATGCAGGAAGCATTTAGGAAAGACTCTGACAGCAAGCCTCCAGAAATCAGCAGTGCCACATTATCCAGTTTGCTGAAGTTCTGCAATAACACTGTTCTCACCTTTCATAATGCAACAAAAGCTAGAATTGTCCCTCCATTTTTCAGCAATTCAGTTCAATTTCTCAGCCCCAAGGGTTTTATCAGAAAGGTTGTTGCTTGAAAACTTTTGCTTCCTTGCATTGAAAGAAATTTTATTAAGGGAAAAATCTAACATCTCCTTAATTTTGTTTTACCTGAGTTTTATGGTTATTTGAAAAATCCTGTATATGTGATCAAAATATATATTTAAGGCGCAAAAAGGCACATAAAAATAACCCTATTTTTCCATCAAAGTATTCCAATTCATTTGTCAATTTTTTGTGAGAATTTGGAGGCAGAGATTCTAGGTGTTATCCACTTCAGCCTCCTCACAACCTGTACAGTAGGCCTTGTTTTAGGCACAGAAAAGTGCAGTTGCCAAAACACATCTGCTCTGGGTTTTTTTGGATGGTGTAGGAATTTTTAAAAAAAAATTTTAAAAACAATTTGAATTTTATATTTTAATGAAAATGAAATATTTTCACAAAACAATTTCCATTTGATTCCAGCCAGAAAGGTGTATTTTATAGAGAGATTTATTTTTTACCCATTAGTCAGATATCCAATTATATATCAGCATAGCTCTCAATTTATGAAGAATAAACATTACTTATTGCACTGATCTATAGATTGGTCTATACCTTCCCTTTTCCAGCATAGGGGAGAAATAAGAAGTTAAGAAATATGTACAGATTGCTGAGGACAATCTCTGTAGGAGAATATTTCCTCCTTCAAAATTACTAACTGTTCTTTGAGGACAGGATTAATTTAAGAGTAGGCTTAGATGCAATTCATAATGCTAAATGAGCAGGTGGCATTCTAAATAGTCACTCAGAAGTTTCTCCCTCTCTTGGAAAACACAAATGTTTGATGTGAACAAAGCCAAAAGGGTTTTGTTATTTGCTGAACACTCGACTCCGGCTCCCATTTCCAAGGTTTCCTTCTCTTGGGACATATGGGCCTTTAGTCACTCACTCACTCACTCACTCACTCACTCACTCACTCACTCACTCA